>JAXGGA010001726.1:0-142037 GCA_038373865.1 Uloborus plumipes | reverse complement strand
GACCATTTTTTAGAGCTGCTTTTTCAAGCTTCAAGTGCTAAAAATTTAAGAGCCCCTGCCCCCTAATGCTATGTGTTTGTAAGACTCGGAAAATTTTCGGACACGGGTCCCAAACCTCTTCTCTCTAATATCATCCAAGATCGTCAAAAATTATGTGATTAAAACGATAATTGGATGATACGCTTAGCAAGCAGTCCTCTTTATATTTTGGGTGATTACTATCGTCAGAAATCTGAAAAGGTTTGGAAAAAATTAAGCACCCCTAACATGACTGATTATCACTAAAACACCTTTTTTTTTTTGAGATTTCTATTTCGAAATGTTTCCCGCAGAGAGCCCCTCTTTCCGCAACATCATCAAAGTTTGTCTATAGTTGGGTCTTTGAAACTTAATTATCGCGCCTATACTCGCGATTCCAATTTCAAAAATTTTTCATCAAAGTCCTTTGCTTTCCCCAAACATCACCAGAACAGGCACAGTTCCAGAGGGGAGGCATACCCCCCTCCTCTTAAAGGACAAAAAGCAGGCTAAACTAGTGTTTTGGGGATATATTTCCAAAAATTTGTCCCTTACGCCCCTTATTTATGCAAAAAAAAAAGACTAATGACCCCCTCCTTAACAAGAAGATGAATCTGCTCTTGCACCAGAGACCTAAAACTGCGCTTTCAGGACTAATATTTCAAAAAATTTCCGAGGGACCCCCCCCCCCCCGGAACAAATTTTCTAAGCGCCCCCCCCCCCCCAAAAAAAAAAAATTCTGTTTGCGTCACTATTCTATGCTATATCTGCCTGATTTAAAATGGAAGTGGCACTATATTTATGTTGATAAAGAGTCGGGTATTCTTTCGCCGACTCCACAGCCCAGCGGATATACTGCGTGTTTTTGTACATACTACAAATCAAAATGCAACAATGTTTTTTCACTCTCTCGTGTGTATTTCGAGGACGAATTCGCGATTTACCTAATTGTCTCGTTTTTTCTCTTCTTGCAAGAGAAATGTTGCGTTAGAAAATTTTCAGTAGTTGGTTTTTGTTCATATAAACACTTTTACAGGCATTATATGATACTTTTCTTACCTAATTAAAAAAACAAAACAAAAACAAAAAAAAAAATTCAATTTGTTATTTTGCTTGAAATATTGGGGGGGGGGGGGGGTGTGACGAATGGAGCTCCGCCACGGGTGCCATCAGACCTTGCTACGCCACTGGTTCTATTGTCACAAATTAAAGTAAAACCTGAAAATTTTGTCATGGATTGTATGTACGACGCAGTTTACTGTATGAGAAAAGAAAATTTTTTGTTTTTATTTGGAAGTGCTTGAGAAATTCATTTGTGACTTAAATTAGCACTTTTCCTGATATTCACCCATAATTGTTATCCAATATACCTCCAAATAACTTTTTTAAAAAAGCATCGTTTCATGAGAAGAATCACAAGGAAAAAAACAAGCTAAAAACAAACTTACTAGGTATATTGATTTTTACTATAATCGTAAAAGATTAATTTTAAGAAAAAAGAAAACAGGGGGGGGGGGGGCGGCCATAAGTTTTCTGAGAAGAGTTTCTCTAACCTAGTAAAAATGGCAAAGGATAAAATATGTTATGTTCATTACAAATTGAGCTAGATTAATAAAATCTGAACAGATATAGAAAGACTTTTCATATGAACATTGTTTGAAAACTGCCAGCACTCAACTTCATATGGTATTTGCATGAAGAAACCTAATCACCTGGCTCATTTTTCCTTCTCTGTTGTTAAATATGTACCGCATTACCACGCATTAGCCGGCATGCTGAAAAGGTGCGGTTGACCAGCATGCCGGGTTATTTGAATTTTCCGGTATGCTGGATAATTTAAGGTTCATTTTGTAACAAAACAGAAGTAAATTTCGCCATTCAGTATCAACTGCAAAGCATAACCACTGCAAGGAAAAATCATAATAAATTCCCAAAGTAACCTCTTCCTAAAAAACAAACCAATTAACTTCAGGTCTTTGAGATGAAACAAATCCTGGTGGTTTGATGGTGTGTTATCTTACTGTAGTTTTTTTATATTTTTATGAAATTAAACTGTTTATTAATACTAATAAAATGATCTATACTGCCTTGCTAAGTACAAAAATGGCATCTGCAGCTGAGCTCAAAATGAGAAATCATTTTTTATAGTTTATTCCATTTAGATTCTACTTTTTCAGAGTTTTATTTTAGTATTTTCCGTTTCACTAAATGACCTTAAAGCAATGTATTTGTGTAATATATGTTACAAAGAATTACCTAGTGACAGTAGTTCAATTTTGTTAAAAAGTGAGAACCAAATATAAATGTGAGGACCAACAAAAGGCTCTGGGCACAGCTAGAAAAGTTCAGATAAGATTTCTGTGCTTAGCTCGTAAAAGAAGAAATGATCTTTTTTAAATTGAGTATGTATTTGGCTTAGAATTATATTTTTTTCCTAACCTTGGTGTTTCCGGTATGTCGGAAAGGACTAAGCAATTATTATTAAAAATCTGGTAACCCTCGAGTTTTGCCGCATGCCCGCTAATGCAGGATAATAAGGTATATGGGTGCATTGCCGCGCCAAACCTGATAGGCGCCGTCGTCTAAAAGTCTTCAGAGCACTTTAGAACCAGCGCCTTAGAAATGTACCAGAATCTTTCCTAGTATTGCATATAAAATTTGAGAAATGCAAAGCCAAAACATTTTCCAACTAGCTCCCAAATTTCCTGTAAAAGACTGGAAATACATCAAGTATGGCTATACGTTTAAAAACTAAAACTGTGTACAATGATATCCCAATATCTGATAAATATTCCTTCTTCATTAGGTTTTATATAAGTAGTATTAAATTAGTTGGAAAAAATAACAATAAAATAAGTATTTTTGAAATAAAAACAAAATTAGTTTAATTAAATATGTAAGTGTTATCGAGCAAATATTTGACAATTTATTTTATGCAAGTCAATGATTTACTCTCTGTATTTATTTGATATGTTTTCCTTGTAAATATCTTTTTCCAGTAACTACACTCATTTAGTATCAAGAATGAATAAATTAAAATTTTTAGCAGAAATCCAGGCCCGTTATATCAAGTTTTTTCAAAGGGGGTCAAAGGGTGCTAACACAATGCAATTTCACAGTAAAACAACATAAACCACACCCACTAAAATGTAAATATATTGATTTCATAAGGGGGGGGGAGGGGGGCTTTCTGGCTTTCTGGCAGGCTTAATTTGTTATATGGTCTCATCACTCATTTCCCACGGAGTGATGAGACCCTGCTTTGGGTGACACCCAAACGAATTTAAGAGTGTAAAAAATATCAAAAGTTCAGTAAGGAAATCCGCCCCCCCCACCTCAATGCTCTAAAATATATTTCATGGATCAAACATTATGTATTTTCCTTTGAATTTTAAGTTCATCACCCAACTGCTCTAAAAACTCATTTTCTCGCAACTCCTTTTATTATTTTTTTTCCGTTCAGACAAAAAGATGTGACCATGAAATGGATACATGAAACCATATGGGAGTCAAGGTTTCACAAGTTACTTGATTTGTTTATTATTATTATTTTTTTTAGATTATAACCTTTTGAAACATTGGAACCATGAGGTATGTTTAAATGTATATAAATGCAGAGTAGCTTTTTCTATTGTTTGAGGCAGGAAAAGGGACTGAAACATAACTAATTTATTTTGCAGTTAAGAATGAGTTTTACACCCAGAAAAGATTCATTTGAAAATATTGTTTTGTGATATCCACTTGAATGTTTGTGTGAGCGTTGCTGAATAGAAAATTGAATGGAAAATAACTGGTAAGTAATTTTCCCATTTTGTTTTTTGATGTGCTCCTTTGCCTCATAAGGTATAGCTTAGCCCACAATTGTCATTTAATAGTTCTGGAAGGTGCAGTCCTCCCCGACTTAGATAATTTAATTTATTTACATAGTGCAATTTTGAACTCCTTGCAAAGCTTCAAGTAATTTTACTTCTAATTTAGTGTAAATTCTAGGAGTTTACCAAAAAGTTAGAATGTTACATTACGCTCTCGTCACCAGGTTTCTGAATCTGTACACTATATCTTTTCAAAAATAATTTATTACAACTAACTGTTTTTCATTTTAATGCGTTTGTGCTTGTCGGTGGATCAGGAGATGATCAAAACTACACTGAAAGTTGCTATCTGCAAGTGATAATGCGTTATCTTTTCCCCTCCCTCGTTGCTCCTCTGTCGATTCATGTCGGCAATTTGTCGACCCAAAAGATTAATTTATCTTTTCTTGCGAAATGTATCTCTTTAGAAATCTTTGTTTACCTATTTTTTCTGGATATTTTTACAGTCCTAAATGTCCCTTTAAAGGCTTCAGATTGTAAAATTATATATATATATATATTTCAAAAAATATCACCCCCCCCCCACTTAAAGTGCTGCTTTTAGTATAAATCTGCATCTCATGCCAGTTTTTTCAGAAAGGTTTTAAACATTTGTCATTTAGTGTAAATTGGTTAATGTAGGATTTCATTTTCCGCCCCTGCACTATTATATATATATATACATATATAATAATTAGAGATGGAACGAAGCGGCATTTGGCCGAAGCTTCGGCTGAAGCTTCGGCTGGCGCACATATTGAAGTGTCTGGATTAAATGCATAATAAATGCGTAGAGTTTTATACTTTTCTCCATATGTTTTAATATTCTTAATGCTTAGCGTTACACAACATTTTCAGCTTACTGTGGCATTCTTAAATTGATTTCATTAATTAAAGTTTATTTTTATTTTGGTTGTTTTTATTATAATATTTTAAGAACCAGGTTCTTCTTTATGGGATTGCTTTGAGGAAATCACAAGCTATGAATTATAAGTTATAGAACTTTCGTTGCCGAAAGAAAAAGAACTAGAACTGTACATGAACAAGCCACTCTTTAACAGGAAACATTGCCCACTGAATTGGTGGAAGGAAAATAAGACAATTTTTCCAGGATTATCAGAATTGGCCAAACGCTACTTATCTGCTCCAGGTAGCAGTGTATACAGTGAAAGATTATTTTCCGAAGCTGATTATGTGTACAAGAAAAGAAGCAGGATTCTGCCTAAAAATGCTGAGACATTGTTTTTTTACATCATAATTCTAAGTTGTATGACAAATGAGCAGGTATTATTCTATTAATTCAAGTATAAATGACGAATCTTTTTTAAAGTTAATCAACTAATCAGAATTTATTCTTTTTCAATTATAAATACTTAAAATGCGGATCTTGGGTGGATGTGTGCTACTAATGGACTGGACCCCTTCCTCATATTTTGATTTATACAAAAATAAATAAATAAGATGTAGCTTTAAGTTATGTATTAACAATTACTTGTTTTACTATATCCTGATTTTGTTGTTTAGAATCTTCATCAATGAAATACATAATAAGTTAATATATGTTGATTGATTAATGCATCTCTTTAAAAAACTGAAATTGTGTACCTATAAATTTCAAAAAATATAAATTTTAAAAGAAAGTAATTCAGGATGCATAATAATTGCACATCTGAACTTGTACACATAAAAACCATTACCATTGTTCAAAGTTTCAAAACTAGAAATCATTGAAAAATACTCAATGCAGTATATTTATACGAGCTTTTATTTTACGAGTAAAACTAAAGTTTTTTTGAACAAATATAACGAAATGTAATATTTAAAATAACATATTGTTAATAAATATTTTATTAATTGTTGAATGCATTCTGGCTTCAAATGTTTAATACGCACATATTTTTAATTGAATATAAATTTCTATTATGCTTTATCATGAGAAACAATTTTGAGTTAAAAAGACTATCTGATATGATAATAATTGTAACAGAAAATTTGCTGCATAAATTTTAGGCCGAAGCGGCCGAATCACAACTCATGCTTCGGCCAGACCGAAGCTTCGGCAAAATGGCCGAAGCTTCGTTCCATCTCTAATAATAATACAAACAAATAGTACAAATGAAATAGAAAATGGCAAATTAGGAGAAGTGAAAGGAGAAAGGTTGAATGATTTTGGTGTGGTCTCTTCGTCTGTCTTCTTACAATTCTGATATTATATATATATATATATAGTTATTTATTGGAGCAGGGTGATGCATCAATGTATCTACATCATTACACCGGTTTAGAATTCTTCTCTAAACTGATGTATCGTCGCCGTACCAATGTACACAACCACCAAATCCAGTACAGCAACCAACTACGATGATCCATGGTACTTTTATCAATTTAATCTCTAATCTTTTAAAATGGTGTTGAATTGGCAGCAAACCAAACCAGATCCTGACCAATGTAAAAAATTAAGGTTACGCAGTTTAATTTTCAACGAGCCAATCAACTGTGTTTTACAGCTTCAGTTAGAAACCGTGTGATTAATCATGGCAACTGTTTAGTTTTGAGGTTATGAGTCAATGAAAAAGTTCATAGCTTAGAGTGGTATTTTTAGCACTTCCATTGAAAATTGATCAAGTTTTGAAATGAAAATCTGAGCTTTATAAACTGAAGGCAGGTCTGTCATTTCAAGTTGTTCCAGGAGGGAGGGGGGGAGAAGGGTTCAAACACAATGCAATTTTATCGGAAAGCATCAAAAACCATGCCCACCTATATGTAAAACATTGATTTCTCAAAGCCATTGAGGGGCAATTGACCCCCGCTGCTCCCCTAAATGACGGACCTGACTGAAGGTAATCTGAAGGATATGCCATTGTTTAGAAAAAAGTGCCTTGTTTATGAATCTTTCTCTGTTAAATATCCGGGGCTTCCTGATGGGAGGTCACTGTGACCTTCCAAAAAATTTCCCTCTTTTCAATACTTAAAGTGCAGAGTAGAAGACACGTGTTTTGGGTTACAAGGAATACTGTTTCAATGCAAAAAGGTGAGAGCTTGTAGATGAGAAGCATGACTTGATTTTCATCTTGCATCTTTTTTTATTTGAAAAAGAAAAGTTGCTAACTTGTCCCAAAACACTTGTCCGCAATCTTTATTGCTATTACGCTAACTTTTCTGTCGAATGTTGATTACATTGTTCTAGTGCTTGAATCTTTCTGCGTTTTTACTACTGTAAATAATTTTCATTTTGATTAATAAAAATGTCATAAAATATATTTTTTTCACTTTTCAATACATGACTTCAATGAAAAAAACTTGCTTTTTATACATTGTGATGTAAAGTTGGCGATGCATCCCAATGTAGAAATTCCTATATCACCGGGCCCTAATACACAATCCAGTCACATTAATGTGACCACCTGGCAAAAGCCAGAATAACCACCTTTCTCGGTTCAGACTGCTGCGAGACGTCCAGGAAAGGGGTCAATCAGGTACCTGAAGATGTTCACTGGGATGTTGAGCCATGCTGACTCCAATGCCATGGCCAGCAGCACTAGATTAAGCGTGTGAGGATTCATGGTGCGAACAAGCCAATTGAGATGGTTCGACACATTCTCAATTGGGCTTAAGTCAGGTGAGTTTGCCGACCAGGGAAGAACGGTAAACTCATCCTGGTGCTCTTCAAACCACGCATGTTCACTGGCAGCTGCATGGCACTTCGTATTGTCATGCTGGCAGATGCCATCCTTCTGAGGAAAAACAATATTCATATAGGGGTGAACATGGTGGTCCTCAAGGGCAGATGCGTACTTGTATTGATGCATCGTGCCTTCCACAATGATAAGTGAACCCATAGAGCTCCAGGAAAACATTCCCCAGACCAGGGGTCTTCAACCTTTTTTACTCGGGGGCCAAATTGAAAATTTTTGGAAGCAAGGCGGGCCAACGGTCCAAAAATAGTTCAGTTTAGATGGTTTTTTTGTAACATTACGGAAACTCGTAAAATTTAGAGAGCAGTTCAGAAAACTGAAATAAAAGTCATTATTCCCACAAAATGTATTTTGCTCTCCAAAAGGAGTTAAAAAAACACAACCGAACGAAACTAAAAACTAAATCCTTCCAATGTACTACAATTTTATTAAATGAATTTTATGTATTAATGATGATAAGAAACTTCACAATAAATGAGGACAGAGCAAGTGCAACGCTTAGGACAATTTTTAATGAGAAGATTGCATTTGTTTGCCTCTTAAAATTTCAGTCCATTTAGGGTCAAACTTTGTAGTTCCAATCATGAAAGTTGATTTTAAATGTTCATTTGATAAAGAGGATCTGTACTTAGATTTAACATACTTCATTTTTGAAAATGTCTGCTCACACTTGTAGGTAGACCCAAAAAGAGAAAACGCATGCAAAATCTTGGACTAAATTGGACAGACGGTTGGACAATAGAAATGATGACGTCATTGTTGGCCAAAGTAGTTGAGGCAAATTGGTCTCGCCCGGAATTGGAGGGAATCGGGGGAAAAGTTGGATCGTGTGATTTAGCTGCTAAGTAAAAAGTTACACGAACATTACAGAAAAACCAAAATTTTGAAAATGAAAAACGAAGAGGGAAATATGCAGTATTTGATGTTCATATTAAAGCCCTAATTGTGGAAGACTTCCGATTACACTTACCAAACTGTTTGACAAAATTCAGAATCTCGCATTAAAGTTTAGCAGTAAACATTCAAATCTGGTGTTAGCCTCTCTCTCCGGTAGAGCTGGACACTAATTAAATACAGGTGACAGAAGGAGTGCGCACATGTTTTTCCTGGGGACAGGAAATGCCCAATGCTAGGGGACTAACGGGAGAATGTGAAGCAGAGAAAAGAGATTTGTTCTCGGAAAGGGCAACAAAGAGAGATGGGTATTACCGTCGAAAGAAGTAAAAAAAAATTAAAAAGCTTTGCATTATAGTTTGAATAGATATTTATTTATTATTTGACCTATTTACTATGAGATCGTCACTGTTCTGATTAATTAAAAAAAAGGGGGGGGGAGAGAATTGAAAAAACAGATTTTTTTCCGCGGGCCGGAAACAATCTGCTCGCGGGCTGTAGGTTGGAGAGCAATGCCCCAGTCCATAATGCTCCTGCCTCCAGCTTGGATCTTTCCGGCAATGGCTGTAGGGTTTTGTTTCCAGAGGTTTCCCGCCTTCTAAACCAACATCCGTCTGTCCGATGGAGCATAAAACGTGATTCATCAGTAAATGCTACCTGTCTCCACTCAATGGACGTCCAGCTGCGGTACTGGTGTGCAAATTCCAGGGTTCGTCGTCAATGGACAGTAGTCAGCACAGGTGCATGAACCAGGCTTCTGCTATGGGAGCCCAGACGCAGCAACGTCCGCTTAACAGTAGTGTGGGAGACGACTTGGCTGTGTTGATAGCCCCTTGGTTCATCTGGTGGGTCAGTGGCTCAACGGTAGCCCATCTATTAACCCAAACGCATCTCTGCAGCTGTCGTTCGCCTCTGTCATCTATGGTTTCTGGTGCACCACATTTGCCACATCGCTGATTTTGAACAGACCCAATTTGCCAAGCACAGTACCCTTTTACCATGACGGCAAGCTAACAGCTCAAAAACTCAGCCATTTTGGAAATGCTTCCACCCTCGGCCCGAAAGCCAATGATTATGCCCTTCTGTACGTCGGATAAATCGCTTTGTTTTGGCTTTACGCCAATGATAGAAATGTTTCCCAAAGCCCTCACAACCTTTATATACCCTCAACTGCACTGTACTACTAGGTGCCTACTTCAGTGGTTATACAACGTCGACGTCTAAAGTACGTCGTGGTCACATTAATGTGACTGGACTGTGTATATATGCATGTGTGTGTGCGCATTAAATAAAAATTTTAATCTCTTTTGATGTTGATGTCAAATGAAAGTTGCTTATTTTTCGTTGAAAGTTCTCTCAAAAATCTGAGTATCGTTAAACTTAGCTTTATTAAAATTGTTTTTTTTTTTATTTTTATTTGAAAATTTTCGATCTGAATATGTTGAAGGGTAAAATAATAATAAATGAATCATTAAAATAAACTGACAAAAATTAGCTAATTTTACTGAAATTTGTGAATTACCTTGTTCAAGAAAAATGATTTTTTGACACTTTGTAGAAAGTACTTCTTCAACCATTTATATTTCCTTATAATTAGAACAGTAGTTAAAGAAACTGCGATTGTATGCGATTCTTACCAAACTCACTTAGAAATTCAATTTCAAATTAGATTTATGTGCAAGATACAGTAAGAATATTTTCTTTTATACCTTCTTATACCTTTTTTTTTCCTCTTCTTTCAGTTACTTGTATGCTGTTACAGACCGGTAAAGTGACTTGCTGGAAATCAATCAAGGAGTGGCAAGTATATTAACACATTGTTTGAAAAAATTATAAAAATTACATTAAAAGAATCATTGTACTTGGAATAAGAAGCAAAATACTTGCTTGTTTAAAGAGAATATAGATGAAATCAATAGTATTAAAAACAAATATTATTAAAAAATTGCATGTACTTGTGTTAGTGCTACATCGAACCTCTTTCTTGGTGCAGAAAAGCACTTTTAATGAAGCCAGTAACCTTTTAATTAACTGTAGTTAGTAGAATGTTAATGTAAACAAGAAAACAAACTTTTGATTTCTATCAGTTAAAGAAATTTGTTTTTCAGGATTGCTTTGTGTTTTTTTGGAGGAATGTAGTTTTCCTGACAATAATATTTCCTCCGTTTAATATAAGTCAGGAATGAAATTTAAATTGAATGGATGTATTTTGCAATGGTCTTTTTGCATAAACAAAAACCGTTTCATATTAACTTGATTGTTTATCTAAGTAAAGCCTAGTTTAAGCAAAAGATGAGTTATGAATTCTAACATAATGTAGTAAATTAAATTTTAGTTTAAACAGCCAACTTTTCAACTCTTTCTTTTTGTGGTTTGAATCATTTTTTGTTTTGTATGAGTTTTCCAAAATCTGTTACTGGAAGGATAATGAAACTAACAGAATAAACCTTATGCAGAAACATTAAATTACAAAATTAACATTATTTGGGTACAAAAGTTCAAAATACAACTGTCTTCCATTGGCTGACTCCTACTAACTAGAGGTCCTTTCCAACATTGCCCAATTATCGTGCAGATGGTTATCCTCTTACATCATGATCATCGCCATAATTTCCTCAGTTACATGATGTAAACATAAATTATTCAAACTCATCAAAAAGTCATGAAAAAATATGAGAGCATATAAAAGCTTACTTTGTTAAACTTTTTAAGACCACGTCTGTTTTTATCTGTTATATTCAAAAAGAATTGATTGCTCTTATTTGAAATGAAAGGAATGAAAGAAAATTTATTAAAAAAAACCCCTAAATTCTTCATTGTTCAAGCTACAGTCCGTTTTGCTCTCCTCAACAGTGTACCACCAGTTATTCTGTTAAAGGCTCTCCTCTAAATCATGATTTCAAGTTGCTTGATCTCATATTCAATGTGTACTATCTGCCTTTTTAGCTTTCTGTGGTTTTGTTAAGTACTAACCCAGTGTATTCCAGTTAACACTAGATTGAGAAGAGTTGTGCCACTTCTCGATACAGCTAGCTTCAATGTAGATGCTAATGTACGTTTTTCTTAGTTTAGATTATTGCTAGAAGATATATTTTTGATGGAGTAGTTGTTGTCTGTTTCTGGGGCTCTGCTCAAGACTGTTTATTGTAACATAATGTTGACTGAAAACTCATTGATACCTGCCGCTCACTTAATTTCCTGTCAGGGAAGGAACCCACCTTGCAGTGGGTTCCTTCCCATTTTGAGAGGAATTGAGAGAGTAGACTTCCTAGTAGAAAATGATGTACCCATTTTCCATAGGTCAATGTCTCTAATGACCTTCCATTCTACTAAGTGAATTATAAAACTTGCATTTAGTAAAATACAGAAAATAGTACCGACTTACTGTAATAAAGATAAAGCTTGGGAAGTTCTGGCTTCCTCTATTCCGAGTTTTCCTTATGCTTCTGCTATAGCAACGTTTTGTCTATTTTCTGGCCTGTTTAGTCTCACTTATTTATAGTAAGCATCCTAATAGTTTTGTGTAATTATGAATTCCTTATGGACTGGAAACCGTTAGACATATGTACTGCATTTATTTTTGCTGTTCAAAAATACAGGGAGGCTCATATACTAATAATGCCTTAGTTGTCATACGCCTGGCATTCGTAAATAAATAAAATAAATAACTTTTCTTCTATTGTTGAACGATCATTTCTTCCTTTTCTATTCTGATTTCTTCTGAGCCCTGAACAAAAATGTTGGCTCATTGTAGCTCTTTTAAACTGCAATAAGAAAATTCTCTCAAAAAGAGAAAAAAGTATTGCATTATGGATGGTACAATTTTGAATTTACTCTTTACTATGTGCAATGAGGGAAAACTTAGTGAGGTATTGATCAGCTGCAGGTTATAACCTGAATGGCTGCTTTCAAAAATTCTTTCTCCCAGCAATGAACCAGGCCATTGCATTTTCTTTATTAACTCACCTTTTTTGTACACTGTCAAAGCTATCACATGTTAACTGCATTTATGTATTGCACAATGTTTTTTTTTTTTTTTTTCTAATTGTTTATTTCTCTTTTTTGTCTCATCCAACTAAATTAGTTGAGGGTTTAGCTGTTGTGCTCTGTATTTATCTGGCATATGTGTCTTAACTCTCTTTAGTGTTTTTTAATTTATGAATTATCTGTGATAAAAAATTGTTGTGAATTGAGTTATTGTTTTTACAATTTTGGCTTTAAGTTTTGAACTACTTTTCATGGTTTTTGTTATTATTATTATTATTTTAGTATTGTTATTGCATACATTTCTAGAAACTTAAAGCTCAATGCACTATGAAATTGTCTTACTTGATGATAATGGTTTTTCGGTATTCATTTTAGTTAGCTTAATCATTTATGCATAAAACTCACTTTCATGTGCCTCTGTTCCCATTTTTCAGTTGTCCTAATTTAAATTCCTTTACATTGTTCTAATCTATAGTTCATTTCTTGAAATATTCACTTAGACTTTTAAAAATGTTTATGTTCGTCTAATATAAAGTATTTAAATTGAAAACTTTTCTCTTGTTGCTCTGGGGATTTTTGCCCTTACTTCTGGCTAAAATTTTTAGTCCATTGTTTTCTATTATAGAGATTTGTGGGTAAAGGATAAAAACGTAGATGATGCATAAAAATTTTTCTAAATATGCATTAATTTTGTCATACTGACTAAGATAATTTGTCATTGAAAAGGTAACACAAATGTAAATAGAGAAATCAGATTAAGACTCAAAATTTTTATATTTGATTATGCCATGATGGTTTTATTAAAAAAGTCATCACATGTTAAAAGAATGAATAAAATTTCGTAAAATGTTTAAATATCTTATTTTCAAAATATTTGTTTTCTTCTAATAAGTTCATTACATTCCTAGATTCCTCGTTCATATGTCCAGTTTCTGACTGTGAAGTGCAAATTTGAATAATTTCTCTTAGTGTTTGGATATATGGGCGAATTGTCCTGCATTAATATGTTTTCCAGTAAATATGGAGCAATATGGTGCTGCAAGCTCATTTTAGGTAAGTTGTAAATTCGTTTTAAAAGTAAATGTGCTACACTTGTTCCATAAATATATGTCAATAGCGCATAGCATAGTTAGATACACCTGTAAAAAATAATTAATACATATATATAATAAAAAAACAAACAAAAGGAAATAGTGAAATGGCGAACCAAGGACTGGCACGTCATCTGGGGGAAGACCAGATCCCTGGTTCGCAAGGCCCTTTCTATCTGACATGAGGGAAGGTCCCAATAACATATCACCTTCCCCAAGAGCCTTGAATGAAATGAAACATGAATACCAAAATAACACAAGCAAAAGAAAAAATGGAACACAGTCAAACACCAAAAAGGTCAAGAAAGTAAAGTACTCACGTGAAAAGGTACCAGACGAGAACTGAATGATCATCAGCACAACTATATATATATATATATATATATATATATATATATATATATATATATATTATATATAATGTATATATATATATATGTATGTATATAAATATATATGTATATGTATATATATATATGTATATATATATATATACATATATATATGTATATATATTTATATATATATTTAACCCTTCACTACACGATTTTTTATATTTTCATGAAAGAAATCATTTGTTACCTTTTAAATAGCCCTGAGTTCAGGAAAAATTAAGAAAAAAATTAATCTTAAAAATGTGAACCAAAAATGATGTTTTAATTGTTTGTTCTATATATGGCACAAAGCACATAGCATATGCTTTGTATGCCGATAAGTGTAATAATCTACAATGCGTTTTGTGCCATAAGTGGTATAAACAAACTTTCCACTAAGTGTATTTAAACATTTTTAGAACAAAGGAAATAATGACTAAGCACACTTCTAACGGAAATGCAGACACTCTTTCTTTCAAAAGCAAGAACTGTAATACCTAGACTAGTGCAACTAACTAGTGCATAAAAATCACACTAAACTGTTATAGCAATGTTCCAGAAGGGGCACAAAGCTCAGTTTAACTGCATTTAAAAATCATAGGAATATATGAGGGTTTATTTGGTTTGTGCCAGATCTCGCACACCGTGCAGTGAAGGGATATATATAAATATATATATATATATATATATATATATATATATCCCACAAGGCTCCAATTATTCTTCCGTTTTAGCCAATCTTTACCTTCACTACTTTGAAAGAAATTACACTTATACAATCCCTAAAGCATTTAGGTATATTGACGATCTAATTATTTTCAACTATCATTCCTTTTATAAAGATTCTAAAAATATTTATCCTACAAATCTTGATCTCGTTCACACTAATGATAATATTAAACAAACAGATTTTCTTGATTTGCACATCTCTATTACAGAAAATGATTTGAATATTGACCTTTTTGATAAAAGACATTCTTTTAATTTTCACGTTAATAGACTGATTACTTGGGAATCAAACATCTCTATCAAAGTTTTTCGCAACACCCTGATTAATGAAATCTGCAGGATTAAAAATATTTGTAACAAAAACAACTACATTCAAAAAAACATTACTCTTTTGAAATCTGCACTTCAATACAATAATGTTCCGTCATCTTTTTATTCTAATTATCTAAAAAAAGCTGGACTGTGTTCTGTCAATATATCGTAACCGTAACTTTTATTTCCTACCTGCTTCTTGCATAGTTTCCAGTTCACTCAGGTGTTTTTATCTTCGGAATCTGTTCAGGTGCTTTTTACATTCCTTGTTCCTTCCGTTTGAAGGTGAGTGTTATGTGTTTTCTTGGTTTCTTTCAAGGCTCTCGGGGGAGATAACATGTTTTTGGGACCCTCCCACATGTTATATAGAAAGAGCCTTTTCGGGCCAAAGTGCGGTCTTCCCCCTGATGAAATGCTGCGCTTTGGTTCGCTTTTGTGTTTTTGGTTTTCGTCTTTTCGTTTTGATTGCCTGTTTCAATATTAATGTGCTGTTTTGTTTCTAGCGGCTTTGCGCTGACAGTTCAGCACAGGCTTTGATGTTCATGTATTTTTAAGTCTTTTGGGATTTTAATTTCCCCCCCTTTTTAATTATATGTATTTCTGTTTTCTGTATTTATTTATATATATATATATATATATATATATATTAAGCTCATTGTATTCATATTTTAAAGATTCATAATCCTTGGTTTGTAATTATATTGATAATTCCAAGAACTGATAATGAAGAACTTATTAAGAAATCATCATTGATTGTGCATAATTATTTTCTCTATAACACCCAACAATTTGCATGCAGATAGTATCATTAGTGATCACCAAGAAAATTTCTTGTGCATGCTCTTTAATAACAACTCAGAAATTTTACACATATGTTAAAAAAAAAAAAGAAATCTTACTCCTGAAATTCATGATTTGAATGTGTAAACAAATTTATTAAATGTTCCTAAAATTCTGTTATAAATGTTTTCTCTTTGATAGATATTGACATATATTATTTGCCAAACTCAGGGTAATATCTCATTTCGGAGAACGACTGAGCCCATTTTTCAAACTTTGGAATGAACAAGCAAAAAAAAAAAAAAAAAAACCTTTTGATAGTAAGAAATTTACGGCATTAATAATTATGCTCTGAATATAGACGTTGCCTGTGTTTATTGTTGATTATTCCTAAATTAAAAAAAAAACTTTTTAAAAATTCAGTTAATGGGTATTTGCAATAAATTTTTCAGAAACAAAACATTTTTGTAGCTAAATGACACATTTTAATGTGTTATTCTAATTTCAGAAGAAAAACATAGAGTTAAACTTGACTTATTTATATATATTTGTAAAATAAAAACTGGGCATGATTTAGAGTTTTTAAGATGATAATTAAAATCTTTATTAATTTGTTAAACAGGTATAAATAACTCAGACCTATGAACACTGCTACATTTAGGATAATATCAAATCAGATAAAGATATTAAAGGATCATTCCATATAAAATCAACAAATTTCAGAAATTTTCGTGCCACACCATTTTTGATTTTGATCATATTTGGTAGGTAATATGCACCAATATTCTGTACCTCCAAACTGTTTTATTTTTCTCTCGAAAAAATTTTATTCTCGAGATATAGCCATTTTTTTGCTCTGCCGATGAGTACAATTCGGTATTTTTGATTTTTTTTCTAAGAGCTCTGGTAAATTTATTTAGAATGGTAGAAAGATCAAACATAACTTATTTTAAAGCTAAAAGAATGAACTTTGATTTGTACATAAAAGAAACGATTTAAGTAAAGCCTAAATATAAATTTTCTCGGGTCAATTTGGGGTTTAAAAAGTGCTGTGTTCGTCATTTCAAGCATGGAAAAGTATATGAAGGATTGACGATGGGGCTTTAATTTTTGTTTTCTCTTGCACCCAGTTATAGATACTAGAAGCACAGAAAAAAATAAGATGATACCAGTAGTCCTTCATTATGAAAAAATTGCTTAAACTTGAGAAAAAATGAAAATTGGCCTTTTTCACTCCCCAAAAACAGCCTGTGGAACAGGTAGTAAAAATTTACAAATACATGGAGTAAGAAGGTGTTACATTGCCCTTTAAAATGAAACAAAAACTGTCTTGTTATTCCAAGGCATTAAAGAGATAAAAGCTTTTAAACTATAGAAAAAGGAAAAATATCCTTTTTCACTCCCAAAAACGGCTTATGGAACAGGTAGTAAAAATTTGCAAATGCGTGGAGCTAGAAGATATTACCTTGAACTTTAAAAGGAAACAAAAACGTCTTGTTATTCCCAGGCATCAAAGAGGTATAACCCTCTGAAAATTGAAAATTTATGCAAAAATTTTTTTTGGCATAAGTTAAAGCAATTATGAACAGAGTCTTTTTTTTTTGCAAGAACTGCAAGAGTAAACATATGTATCATTAAATATATAATTCAAATTTATCGTAAAATGTCTGTAATTTATTTGTGACGTTGAAATATCTGAAAAAGTTGTACTTAAAACATTTTTTAAGTGTTTCTGTTATCAGAGTTTTCTCTTGATTTGTAATGGATGTACAACTAAATATTATGAAGATAAACTCTAACAAATAATCAATTAGCAAAAATCCCTTTTAGTTGTAGCTGTTTCGAAAAGGATGTAGAAATTTCGGATTTTTGTAAAAAACTTTGTAATTTCATTCAAATGCAAATGTAAAACTAGAAATTCTTAGCAACATGAAATTAAATTTTAAAACCGATTTTAATTGATGTGTTGACCTTCGTATCACTGGCTTTAAGTACAACTTTTTCCGATGTGTCAACATTACAAATAAATTACAACCATTTTACGATATATTTTGAATTATATATTTGATGATACATATTTTTAGAGTTCTTGCATGAAAAGACTTTATTTGTGTTCATAATTGCTTTTACTTATGCCAAACTTGCATGAATTTTCAATTTTCAGAGGGCCTTATCTCTTTGATGCCTGGGAATAACAAGACAGTTTTTGTTTCATTTTAAAAGGCAAAGGAAGAGGTTACACCTTCTTCCTCCATGCATTTGCAAATGTTTACTACCTGTTCCACAGGCCATTTTTTGGGGAGTGAAAAGGGCCGTTTTTCATTTTTTCACAAGTTTAAGGTATTTTTTCATAATAATCATCTTACTTGGAAGGCTTATATCTCTTTAATGCCTCGAATAACAAGACAGTTTTTGTATCCTTTTAAAGTTCAATGTAATACCTTCTTGCTCCATGCATTTTCAAATTCTTGCTACCTATTCCACAGGCCGTTTTTGGGGAGTGATAAAGGATATTTTTCCTTTTTTTTCTCATAGTTTTAAAGCTTATATCTCTTTAATGTCTTGGAATAACAAGACAATTTTTGTTTCATTTTAAAGGGCAATATAACACCTTCTTACCCCGTGCATTTGTAAATTTTTACTACCTGTTCCACAGGCCGTTTTTGGGGAGTGAAAAAGGCCAGTTTTCATTTTTTCTCAAGTTTAAGCAATTTTTTCATAATGAAGGACTACTGGTATCATCTTATTTTTTCTGTGCTTCTAGTATCTATAACTGGGTGCAAGAGAAAAAAAATTAGAACCCCACTGTCAGTCCTTCATATACGTTTTCAGGCTTGAAATGACAAAAACGGCACTTTTTAAATCTTGAATTGACCCGGGAAAATTTATATTTAGGCTCAACTTAAACCGTTTCTTTTTATGCGCAAATCAAAGTTCATTCTTTTAGCTATAAAATAAGTCATGTTTGATCTTTGTACCGTTTTAAATAAATTTACCAGAGCACTTAGAAAAAAGATAAAAAATGCCGAATTTTACTCATCGGCGGAGCAAAAAAATGTCAATATCTTGGGGATAAAAATTTTTCGAGAAAAAAATAAAACACTTAGGAAGTATAGAATATTGGTGCATATTACCTACCAAATTTGATCAAAATAAAAAATGGTGCGGCACGGCCCATTTGTTGATTTTATATGGAATGACCCTAAAATAATAATAATGTTGATGTAAAAATCTTCATAACATTTTCTGTAGTTCCAGAGGTCTTCAATTTCTTTTTTTCTCATTTATTTATATTTTTCAAGAAGCATAGGCAGAGGAAACAGGGGTTCCTGTTGGTTGCTCAAAAGCACCCTTTAACTTTTTTTGGGGAAATATTGAGAATGAAAAGGCATTTGTGGAATGCTTGACAATAACTTTTCTCTTGTCTGCCTTATTGAATTCAAACTCTTTGTAGAATAATAACCTTGAATGGAACTTTTTAGTTATTATGCAAGAGCAATGAGGAGAGGAGATTAACAAGGCTTCAACCCTGGATGGGTTCATATTCCCATGAGAAGACACATAAGGGGGCTTTGAGGTGCTATCAGTATTTTTGTCCCTTCACTCCCTGTCACACTCTTAGCAAACCTGAGCACGGTTCTTACTGTTTTATCTGAGTTCAGTTTTTATTATTATTATTTATTTTTTATTTTATTGACTGATTACACCAAAACTTGAAATTGAATACTATTGTTTTGATTATTTATCAAAGAGGAAATTAAAGTTTTTCTATCTTTAAGTATCAGCTCTGTATACTGGTACTTTCACCATGTACTCCATAAAAAGGAATAATTGTCCCCTTACTGAAAAATAGCAGAACACAGTATAAAACTCTTTCCCATCACAAAATAATTAAAAGTTGTCTAACAGATTGATGGGTTTTGAGTTACACATGTTGTATGGTTTGAATAATAAGCCATGAAACGCTGCCATTTGACTACTTTTTCTCCGAAAATGTGTGTTAAGATACTGATTACACAAAGACTTCATAGTGAAAAAATTCCTGTTAACAAGTTTTTATATGTAAACTTAAAGTAAATGCAGCAATGTAATCATCGGATGCAATGTAGGTATGATCTTATACTCTAATCAAAATTACAAATTCAACACCATTATTTAGCTACTAATTATAATGTTAAAATAGACTAAAAATATTTGTCTGTTGAGTATTTGTTAGTTTAGGTGATTTCAGATTTGGAATAGTTCTCCTCTTAGCTCCAGACTTATTCTTAAAGAACACTCACAAGAGTTATATCAAGCATGAAAGCTTTTCATATTTTTGCAGTAATCGTTTTTGGTTGCTTTTGAAATCCTCTGAGATTGATTCAAATCCTGATGAAAAATATGTAGAAAAAAAGGGTCCTGTGTTAAGTTTTGATTCTGTTGATATTTTCCCTTCATACTGTCCTGTTTTTTGAAAATTTCTAATTGACTTCTAAAGTGTTAGGAGTCTCTTTAAAATCGGATAATTTCTCAGCATGAATCTACAATTAGCTTTCATTGATCAAAAAAAAAAAAAAAAAAACAAATTTAGTTTTTTGCAATTAGAAAAATCAGTATTTATTGAAATTCTTTAATATTCATTGTGCTGTTATGAAATTTTTGGCAAATAGAACTCTGAAGCTAGATATAATTTGTTTTTATTTTAGTTACGATTCCATGAAACATTAGTAATGACATCAGAGAGTAATAGTCTGAACTTATGAAACAGATACCTTTATTAATGTATTTTTTAAATAAAATGAATTACATTTACTGCTGTAGTACATAATGACTTTTTCAAGAAGGATTTTATGTTTAGGAAATGTACAGTTTAGATTTGATGAATCCTCTTGAACCTTAGCAACTTACTACTATTCTTAAGTTTATAACACAATCTACTTATAACATAATGATTATTGAGTAAAGTAGGACAACGTGTAAAGAAGTACCCAGTTACTACTAATCATAAATTTATAAATAGTCTACTTATAGCCTAATGATTACTGAGTAAAATGAGAGAACATGTAAAAAAAAGTACAAATGAACACATTTAAAATAAGTTTAATACTTTGCTGAGTTTTTAACTCATTTTTAATGTGTTCATTTGTACTTCTTTACATGTTGTCCCATTTTACTCATTTCACGGTACAAAGTTTTCAACTGCTTTTTTTACAGTAATGATTGTTTTATTTATTTCCAAGCACTTTTATACCTAAGATTGTACTAACTTTCTGTTTATGGTAGAATCTTAGACATTTTTGAAGTTTATTTATGTATATTTTGTTAATCTCTATTTTCAGCGAGTTTTAATGCTGTTCATCTAGCCACTCTAAGAGAAAAAAAATAATAATGCAGAAGAATATGTTAGGTCATCTTTCAAATGAGAAATGAGTATTTTTAAAGTATATTAAACTGTATTTTTTCAGAAACTTGAAGAACATGCCTGCACATCATTCTTTTTGCCGGATCTAAATATATGGCCAGAAATTTATTAAATACTTTCAAAGGTTTTTGCAATCATTTTTAATGATGTCATAATAATAAGCCCAGCTGTTTTGACATGCTTGATTATCAGGTGTCCAGGTTGCATTTTTTTAGCACATTTCTGTTCTTGTACCTTAGAAAGAAATCCCCCCTCCTCCTTCTTTTTTATTTGACATTCCTATTTGGATGATACCCCTGAAAAAGTGTCCTAGTCACATTCTTTGTTATTGTTCATTTTAAATATTTGAAACTTATCTGTTTTAGATATATCAGTATACTGCATTAGTATACTACTAGTATATTATTACCACATATACTAGGCATGATAGTACAGTTAGAGTATAGTATAGTTATAGGTACATGAGCACAAACACATATCTAATAATGACTAATTCTTTGAAATCTTTTAGATCTTACAACTTTACAAGAATTCTCCAATTCAAATAAACCTTCTTCTGGTGTTTCATTTATTAAGTTGAACAATTTTTTGCTCTCTTTTGGCTAATTTAGAAAACGTAATAAAATCAGTTTTTTAGAATGATCTAACAGGCATGTTTATGCACTTGAGACAAGTACTGTTAGGAAGAAGTATCATGTATTTTTTCAATACTGTTAAATTGTTGGATGTAGTTTTGTTTTGTTTGATAATGCATATAAATAGTTTTTCTGGGCAGTTAATAGTGGTTTATGAGTTTTATCTGTTATATGCTATATGCTGGTTTTTGTGTTCCAGTTTGATTCTGTTCTAAAGAACTATCCAGATTGGATTAATTAAGGAATCTCCTCTCCTTGGATTTTTCTGTTGTGACTCAGTAACAATTTTGTTTTAAAAGCATTTTCTCATTCTTGTGCCATTCCTTTTACAACTCTTTGAGGTTATCTTGGATATCTTCCTATTGAGGTGTTTAAAATTTTCTACAATAATCTGATAGTATTATCAGACCGGATTTTTCTAGATAACTTGTTTTAGTTATTGCAAGTATAAGTTTAACTGATTTTTTCTCATTGCCAGCAATGAGCGTGTTTTGGTATGTTTATTAATATGTCTTTAGTATTAGAAACATCACATAACTTTAATAAGTTTGCCCCTTAGGTTAGTCAGTAACTTTGAATTGTGTCTAGCAAATGCAACTGTTTTCTAACAACAGCAGGCTTCTATGTATGCTATAATATAAAGACATATAAAACATTCTATACAGCTCTGATTTTACTAAGCTTATGTGCCTTTAAAAAGTGTTACTTTAAAAAGCAATTAATGAGTGAGAACTGTCTATAAAATAAAAGAAAAGTATCGTTTTTGCGTTGATAATTATCCAAGCAAAAAGGTTTTTCTCAATATCGCATGGTCAGGTTTAAAATTGATGAATGGATTGAATGGTATGATTCAGTTTGCTAATTCTATTTTAAAGTCATTTCATTTAGGAGTAAACGTAAACTGCCATTCAATTTTATTTCTTATTCAATTAATTATTCAGATATAAATCTTTAATTTCTATCTTAAATTTACTGACACAATTTTTTATGTTTTCCAACAATTAAAAAAGAGAAAAATTTATCAATAAAGACAAAATCATATCTTATCGAACAATGAAATTTACAAAGAGGGTCATTCTGAGTTGAACTATTGTTTCTTTACAATTTTGAGCAGCAAAGCGTTAGAAAAAAAAAAGTTTTATTTTTGTTGGAATCCTTTGAAGAAAATGTTAAAAACCAAATTTAACTTATTTCATGCATTGCATTTTGTTTTTGTATTTAACTTTACAACATTTGTGCAATAAAAAATAAAACCCTGATTGAATATAACAAGTTTTTGTAGTCAAAAATTGTGATAAATGGTATTTACTAAAACATAATGCTTTACAGTTTCAGTTGAAAGAATTAATTTGGAGCAAAGTCGAATGAAAACTATTTGATTGAAACTAAATCTGCTATTGTGAGGAAAAGCAGGATTGTATATAAGCTATTTGCATGATAAATTCTTGTTTTTAAATAGTTGTCCTTAAAAATTAAGCTTAATTTAAATGCAGGCATTTGTGTTATACCCCTTTCAAATTAAAAAATCGTAATTTTGAATGTAAATAAATAAAAAATGAAATCAAGTAAATGAATGTTGCAAGCTTGAAAATTATTTCTGATTTTTTTTTTTTAATTCAGCATATGATTGTTTTTTTTTTTTTAATTCTCTGGTTTTAAAGTCTAAAATTTAAAACTTTTTTTTTAGGATCCTATCACTCCATTATTTCAAGTATTCCAAGCTGTACTGTCAAAGCCTTAATACCATTTTTTCCTATGAAATATTTTAGAGTAAGTTTGGTTTTCTAGTAAATATTTTGACTTGCATTGTTTTATGTATTATTATGATGTATCAATTTGTGATAACCCTTTTAAGCTTTGTCCATTTTGTTCTGTTGTAGATTTTTGAAACTTGTTTTTGGAGGGGGGGGGGATGGGAGGACATGTTAGTGCTTACATTTTGTGTGAAACTACTTATTGAGGGTCAATTATTAATCAAACTCTATTTTAAAATTTTGAGACATATTTTATTTAAAATTAAAGTGTTGTATATTTCTTCCTTTTTATTTCACTAGTAAACATTTTTGGGTTTATTTAGAATGCATGTTGACTTTGGTTGTGGTGTGGTGAGATAAAAATAATGTCTGAAGTAGTTTTGTGAAATTTCAGAGGAAATTAACATGTACGAACCTTTAGGTTATGCCATTAAAAAAAATGTTTAAGCATTGATTTACGCATTTGGGAGCTAATGTTTTTGACTATGAGAAATCCATTTCTGGTATTTTTTAAAAATATAAAGGTTTACCTAAAAATGCTCAATTATGCTAATTTTAACTATTTTGCTTGTGGCATTTTATTTAATGGCTTCAGACCTTTATTACCAATTAAATAGTTTATTTAATAAGTAAAAGGCATGATAAATGTAAAACGAACTATACTTTAGCTACTGTTAGTAGTAAAATAGCAATAATTTACGATAATTGCAAATAAGCATACAAGCTATTATTTACAGGGTTCAGTCATTAGTAAGGCAGATAATGTTATGGATCTAAGTGTCTTAATAAATCAGAACTTCAAGTTCAGCCAACAGTGCAGCATAGCTAGTAACAAAGCCAATAGGATGCTTGGGTTTATTAATAGATCTATTTCAAACAAATCTAAAAAGGTTCTTCTGCATCTATATAGAAGTTTGGTAAGACCTCATTTGGAGTATGCTGTTCAGTTTTGGTCTCCTTATCTGAAGAAAGATATTAATGTATTGGAAAGGGTACAAAGAAGGGCTACAAGGTTAGTAAACAGATTTTCTAATCTAGACTATGATTCCAGACTTAGAATGCTTAATATGTATAGTCTTGAGCAAAGGAGAACCAGAGGGGACATGATTCAGTTATTTGAATTTATTAAAATGAATGATGTTGCAGGGTTGGATTTTTGCACGGAAAGCAGGACAAGAGGTCATTGTTTTAAGCCGTTTAAACCTCAGGCTAACCTGGAAATTCGAAAAAATTACTACTTTAGCAGGGTAGTGGGAACTTGGAACAGTTTCCTGGAAGAGGCGGTAAGGAGCAATGGAGTAGATAGCTTTAAGAGGGCCATTGATCTTCATTGGGGTCTTTAATTTGACTAGGACCAGCCCAGTTGGGCCCAGAGCCTGCTGCTGGTTGTCACATTTGTATTTGTATAATTCACGTATATGGTCCAATTCCCAACAGTATATCTCTATTTCACTTAATGCTCAAACACAAAGCTACTCACAGCCACTGCTATGTTTTTTTTTTTTCATCAAGTTGGGACACACTTGCAGGAATTTTTGTTTTAATAAGAGGCACTACTACTCTGTTAAGCAACTGCATTTGTATAAATTCGGTCACTGATTTGGCCTCTCTCAAAACTTTGGGTACATACTGAACATAGAGTAAGTTCTAATGCACCAACAATCATTACTTCAAGTTTGCCAAAAATAGTTTTATTGCAAAAAATGGCTCAGTGAGAACCTCTGCGTCTTAGTTGATCAATTCTGGGAGGTCGCTTTTTAAAAGTATTCCAACTCATTAGGACCACACACCACTGCATCTCTCGAACTGCTATTAGGTTTATGTGTTCTCTATATGCTAAGTAAAGGTCTGTAGCCATTAAATAAAACGCCACAAGCCAAATAGTTGAAAAATAGCATCATTGAGCATTTTTAATTGCCATTTCCCATTAGGTAAACCTTTATATTTTTCAAAAATAGCAAAAATGGATTTCTCATGTGCACATTAGATTCCAATTGCCCAAGTCAAAGTTGAAATTTTTTTCTCATGACATACCCCAGTGCCTATGCTTGGGATGTAAAATTTATCAAAAGCTTGGCTCCTTACCAGGGTTCTGGCCAGAGGAAATTTGGGTCCATTAACGGGCCCTTCATAAAAATCTGATCTATTAAAATGGACCTTTCACAAAAACCCAATTGTGCAAAACAGACCTTTCAATATTTATTTATTGTAAGAGCAAATCTCACAGACGCAAACAAGGGGGATGTCCAGGGAGTCCGAACCCCAGCCCCGCTATAACCCTCAAATTGTTTTTGCTGCAAATAAACATTTTTATATAGTCGTCATCTCACCACATGCACTGGTAAGCCCAAGTGACAAATAAATCAAACCAGTGTGTTGTGGCCATCACAAAACTTTCTTCTATATCTATTTTACGAGTTCTTGGATCTAACTAACATACACCTCATGTAATCTCTGCTACAAAGCTATAAAACAGGTTACCAAAATAAAATACTGATGCAAATATTTGACGACAGCTTCAATTTTCCAATTATCAAAATAGCCCTGCAAAAACTGAATCAAAGAGTGAAACGGAAAATCACTGTAAAAGCTAGGGATTCACTGATAAGCAAATTGGCTGATTACTGATTAATCGGCTATTAATAACCGGCCGATTAATGCTCAGAATGGCTTTTTTTAATATTACCAATTTCACCATCACTTTCTTCTTCTTTCTTTTTGATTCAGAGCTTAGAAAGTTCTGATTTATTTCTGAAAGAAGATTCATTCATTTATTTATTTAATTAATTTTTTCATTTTCCCAAAAATAGCTTCAAAATTTTATCAAGTTTCTTTAAACCGATATTAATGTTATTGTTAAATTACATTGACATACTACACATGAAAATTTAAAAAAAAAAAAAAAAAAGTAGGGGAGGTTGTGGATAGCATTCTAATTTAAGAGAGTTTTTAATTCAAATTTGTTTTTCAATTATAAGTAGCCATTTGATTCAAGACTTATTCTTTGAAAATAAGATGATATCTAAAAGTACTACGCAGAGGAAACATGTATCGGCTCATGAAAAAGGCTGCAACATTGTATAGAAATGTATATTTATTAGAAATAGGAAAATTAGTTCAAGTCTTTATAACAACTGAGAGGGTGTTTTTTTATATTTTATTCATGGAATTGTTTTATTTTTACTCACAACAATTCCGTACTACATGTTATAGTCATGTTTGCAGACAATTATTCATTTCTTTTTTTATAAATTTATTCATCGTAGTTTCTTGTTCAAGGCATACTAAAAGTAATTTAATTTAAAACATCTTTTCTCCTCCTGTTGATCAGCAAAATTTGACTGGTTGTAAATAAAATATTTTTGCATGTTTTTGCATTCTGATTTAAAAGTTCAGGAATTTAATTCCTCCTAATAGTGTCATGTGAATATCAGCTGTGAGGGTTATCTTTCAATATTCAGTTTTATTGAACTATTTGTTGTGTTTTTACTCTGTACACATATGCATGTTTCATATTGCACGCTATATTAAGAATTGCAGAAAATTACATTTATTTACTGTTAATAAAATTATTTATCATAGTTTCTTGGTGAAATTATACTTTGAAAAATAATATTTAAAAGTGTTTTTAGCTATGCAATTCATTCCACTCAAAAAAGAGCTAGAATAGAAGAAAACTACAAATATCAAACAATAAATACTAGAAGATAGAATATTGAAACATTAGAAGTGAAGGAAACAAAAATAATGGATTATAATATTGCAATGCCGCAGTAAATAAAATACAATGAGTTGCTAAAACCAACAAAGCACCAAGGCCAAAAACCGTAAACAATCTCCACTTGTTAGGTTCTGCACAAAAATTTAAAAACTGTCCAAGAAAGCAAGTAAAATGAAATAAAGTTCCTCAATCTCTGAAATACAAAAATTCATACAAAAAAGTACAGATTTGTGTAGCAACAAAAACACCCCCAAACAACACTCAGTGCATTCTGGTGGCCAAATTCCATGCCTTCAAATAATTAATTTTTCTACTTAACAGTTAACACATAATTTACATCAAAAGTTTTATAATTTCTCTCTAGTTTTCATTTTTAAGTAATAGAAAGAGAGAGAGATAGTGGGCACATTGCTCTCAGGCAATTACTTGCACTTTTAATTCAGAACAGTGTCTTTTCCAAACAAGAAGTGTATTAAGTTCTAATTTGCTCAGTTAATGATTTTATGTTGCTCTGGCGACAAATTATTTTTTGTGTATCAAAAATACTCTTTGAAAGTATTGTCATACTTTACATTAAGATACAAATTAGTTCCTCTTTACAAATGTGTAGAGATGAAAAGCCAAAGTTAAAAGTTCTTGGAAATGTGTGTATATATATGGGTGATTTAACAGTAAATTAGTTTCATGTGTCTCCCCCCCCCCCCAAAAAAAAAATAAAAAATGTTTAATTTCACACTCATTTCATTTGTCACTGGTGTTTTTATGATTGTAGTGGTAAGGGCCAGACGGAATTGCAATTTTTTTTTTTTTTTTTCCAGTTTTATTGGTTACAGGGAAAAATGCATGGTCAGGGGAGTGACACTATTGGCAGAATTCGCATTTTATTTACAATTATTTCACTCATTTTTCAGTGTACAATTAGAGTATGGGCTCACTTTTATAGGCCCTGTATCCAAAAAATCCTCGCGTTGTAATAAAGTTTTTAAGAATTTTTGAGAACATGGCATGTCGCATACAAGTCACATTTCAGATCCTTAATAAAATACTTTCCACATTATTTATGTTTAATTAAATTACCTTCACATGTATAATTAAGACTGAAAATAAAATTTATTATGCTTATAGTATAGTTTTAATATATATTTATTCTTTTGAGGCACAAAACTGCCAGGGAGTGATGCCAGAGAAGTGACAAAGTCACACCTTACCTATAAAAACATCATTCATTCTTCTTACCGGAACTTCACTTAATCTGTGATGTCTCACACAATAAACATTACATTATACGTAACTACATTTAGGTAGCGATGAAACTTATACTTACTAGGGGAAATATTAGTGACTGGCACAAATATGATTTATATCACTTTCAACGAGAACTGATTGAATTTTGTTTAAACCTCTTTGCTTGCTTTTAACTTTACTCAGTGTTAATACTACTGTTTATTTGCAGTGAAGGTCTAAATTTCAGTCTTTGAAGTTTGTGACACTGTTGATATGCAATGTCAAAAATTTCATTTTTTTTAGTATTAATTAATATTTTTATAATGTTTATTGATGAAATATGTTTTGATGTTTATGTACATGTAAGATTGCAGTAAACAACATTATACTAGGTTAGCAAAAATTGAACATCAAACGTTTTTGTATGAAAGCTAGTATTTGGCCAGGTCACGGGTCATATACATTTGAGACTATTTTCAGCTATTAATGCTAAAATGAAATAGTTATAGTGAAGTAACTTTAATACAATCAGTTTAACTGGAAGTTTTTCTATCACCCGCCTGAATTCAAATAGCCTAGAATCACCTACATGCACAAATATCACACCTACCGCAATGAATTGAGTCTAACAATAACCGTTTTGCAAAAAACCATACATTTAAACACTCAATGTTTTTTGGCACAAAATTTCTATGTCTTTTAGTCTGTGTTGAGGCTTTTTGACTGGTAAGCTATTCACTTCTTGGTTATTTTATTACTTTTAACTTTTTTATTAAACTTTTGAGTGCTCTTTCTGTTACTTTTAGGATTAGCTCTAATTTTTGTCGCCAGATATTAAATTTTTATATAGAATTTCCTCATTTGCTTTTAAAATTTATGTGAATGTTTTCATTCTACTTGTTCAAATAATTAAGATACTTGATAATCCTTACTTTGTATTTAAACTTTAATCTAGGTTTTTTTTCTTTGTCTTGGCTTATTTTTTTCTGATCTGTGTGTCTTTCGTTTTTTTTTTCCCAAGGCAATTAATGTTTTTTTCTTTGAGCTGTTATGCTTCAGTCAGATGATGTACATGATGAATATAAAAAATTTGTGCATCTATTTAAAAAGGTTTCGTGTAATAATAATTAAAAAAAATATTTCTTTTAAAATGGAATTTTTTTCTGTAAAACTTTTTTTTCTTATTTCTGCTCAAAGTAATTTTTTTAATTCATATTTTGGTCCAAGGATGACTTTCTATTAATTAGGCATCAAGCATACTTAAAATCAGAGATATAGCTAGAGTTATTTTCTTCAAAATGCAAAAATACACCTTGACATACTTTATAGAGAAGTGAAATTTATTTTGAAATTAGGAAACATACGAAGCGTGTAGAAACCATATTTGTGATCTATGAAAAAAACTAATTTTCCAAGAATGAAATGGAAAATGGGTGGGAAAGAAGGAATATGTAGTGTGGAAGCGAGTGGTAATAAATGGGATAATTTTTCATTTTATTTCTCTAATTTTTTCTGCTGACCAAATTTTTTTTTAATTCTCAAAACAAGTATTACTTATTCAGTATAACAGAAAAAATTCTAAAAAATGAAAAAAAATTCACTTGATTCACATAAAAAAAACTAATAAATCTAGGGTAGGTGGGGGTAAAGCCCCATGATAGATAAAACACCGTACCAACCTTGACCATATTGGAGTGAAAAGTTTATCTCCAGGTAGTAGTTTTGTCTTATTAATACCTATTATTCCATGAAATTTTGTCCTGGTCAGGTACTCCAGAGGGGAGAAAAGGGACTTAGTCTTAATTTTTTGCTACTTCGATCTAACTTTTCTGATGTAATATTTAAACATTGTAAAATGTAAGTTTTAGAAAGAAGAATCAACAGATTACTTGCTCATACCTGCCAACTTGTACGTTTTGGCCGTACATTGTACGTTTTTGCCCTATTGTACGATCGTACGGGAAAGGTGTAAAATCTTACGTCTTTTTACAGATTTCTCATCAATTCCAAGGTTGTTGTTTTTTTTTTTTCATATAACTAAATTTCAATTACTAGACTTCTTTAAAATTCATCATTACATGTGTTAATACGCGAGGGAGAGCCGAAACTTGATCATATTTCAGTAATGAACGCGTACTTCGCGGAAAACTTGTGCGCGTGGTGCAAACCGCAATCCTTTTGCATCGTGCAAATATTTTAGTCTTTGCGAAAGTTTTAGATTGCATTAACATATGCTACCTCAGGTCATCACATTTAATTATTTATTTTAATAATTTCTAAATTTGTACTTTCCCATTTTACATGCTTACATTTTTCCCTTGATTTTGGTAAAATCGCTTCTTTTGTTTGACATTTCTATCCTTTTACATCTGGTCAGCGTTTTAATACTTTTGATGGTGGAAGTTATTTTGACATATTGCTATTTTAATATAAACTTATTGCATCTTTTTTTTTATTTTTATAATTAATAAATTATTTGAAAAAAGACTACTCTATAGTCAAGGAAAAATTGCTTCATGTGTTAAAATGTCAGTCCTTTTGCATCATGAAAGTATTTTAATATTTTGGCAATTGGAAGTTATTTTAACATGGCTACCGAAGCCCCTTTTATTTTATTTCATTTATTTTTTATTGATGATTTTTTTCTTCATACCAGCATGCTGATATTCAGCACATACTTCACAGAAAATTGCATAACTGAAATTCCTTAATTCAATTGAAAATCTAAAGAAGAGTTAAAATGGTTTATTAAAATAAAACAAAACTACTGAAAGTGACAGTGATTTGATTACAATAACTTATTTAATGTCTGATTTTCATCAAGAAATAATTATTGTCTTAGTATGCAATTGTAAGATTTTTTAAGTAGACATGTTGGCAGGTATGCTTGTTGATAAGGTTGTATTTAAGCTTCACTTTAGCATGAAAATAGTGACTCTAATGACTGTCTAAAAGCAATATAGTTCCTTTTTCAAAAAGTTGCAAAATGGGGCAAATCGCCGCTGGTGTTTTGGGTTAAATCTCCGTAACTCAAAAAGTGCCGGCATTTTCCCCACTCGACCTAAAATTGTCATTTTTTTTACATTTTCAGCATTTTTGTTTGGCATGTGTTTTATGCAGTTTAGTTTACTTTAACCTTTAAGAACCGGGTGGTACACATGCTGTACCGCAAGTGTTTTTTCCTTTGAGGACGGGGTTGAAATCTTTGCTTCTACCCTTTGGAACAGAGGATTTTTCGAAGATTTCCTACTCTCTTTTACTGGGGGATTACGGCTTTGTATTCAAACTGCGAAATAATAAAATCTAAGTGGTTGCCGTTGCACCTCCTGTTTTCAGAGGAAAAGGATCTACGGTTCAACAGTTGTACCGCCCGTCTCGAAAGGAAAACTTCTATATGAATAGTCCGGATCCAAAAGGTTAAAAATTATATGTCGATGGATTTGCTTATGAAGTTTTAATTTTGATAGGATTTTTATAGATGAAATCTTACATTCATTTTAATTTAAAAGTCTTTTTAATACTATAATAATTTCACATTTTTTGTACATTTAAGTACATCCAATTTCCCGTTGCAGTACCTACAAACAGGGCTTAATAAGTATAGGAGTTCCTAGGAGCTGAGCACCTGCACCTCTTTTCAATTTTAAGCGAATTTGAATCTTTTGGTTGAAATTCAGTCTATTTATTCCTGAAAATAGGTTCCGATTATTAAAGAGCATCTGCACTGTTTTTTGGTTGAAATTTGGCCTTACATACAATTTAAAAAAAAATTTTTAGCTATGGCGGAAGTTAAGCTAATGAAGCTTGCAGCAAGGGTGGATCCAGCTTGTGGTTTTATGTGGGGGTCATTTTGGGAAAGAGGGGGGGGGGTGTCAAAGGGCAAATTTTGAGCAAAAATGGGGGTGTTTGGCAATTTTTTCGTAATATTAGACCCAAAAAATTCAGTTTTATGTCACATTTGGTCGCTTAAATGGGTCGCAATCAAGCGCAGATCCAGGGGGTCATGACCCCCCCCCCCCCCCATAGATCCACGCTTGAGTGTAGCTGGTTGTTCGTTTTGTTTGGCAGAAAAGTATAAAAGTTAGATTCAAAAAGATCAATTAATGAAATTTTTGAAAATTGAAACAAAAGCCTTTTATGAAAAAAACAAGGGATTTCTCTATCGTTTTGAAACTGCAAAGAAAAATCAAAAGCTTATCCCTGCTAAATGTGACCAAGATAACTTCAATATGCAAAGAAAGAGAAAGCTATACAAAAGGGTTTTTTGGGGCTCGGTAGAGCCTAGTTGTTGACTATGATTATCAGTTTTCACTTTTAAATGCTTATTCCTCTACTTATGTAAGTAGTTTAGGAAAAATGACTTCAATTCATTGTCCAAACATTTAAATAACTACTGAACTTTATTTTCATCTAAGATAATTAAAAAAAAAAACATGCATAGAAGTGGAAAGATTGTGCCATGCATTATCATACCTTGTGTCTATTTCCACCCAATAATTCTTTTAAAGCATAACTGTACTTTTATAAATGTTCTAAAATAAGGCCAAAATGGCTTTTAAGAATATTAAAAGAAAAATACTGTATAATAGTAGTAGTATTGACATCCATACACCATGACAGACCTCTAACAAGGGATCTCGCCTAAAAATGCATTTACATCTATGCACCATAGAAGACCACTGAGAAGCGATCTTGACTAAAAAAGTATCTTGACAGCTGTACACACAGTGGTGTGTTCGTAAACACATCACGTTTCATGGCATGGCATAGAACAACAGGGAGAATGCATTATGTGTCAGAATTATTTTACATGATCATGTGCCTGTTATTTTTGCTGATATTTTTTATATCAGTCAGTTTAATCTAAATTTACAGCAAACAAATTTCAAACAGAATAAGCTTGGTTATTGATTGCTATGATTCAACAGAGTATTTGGTCTATATAGTATGATTAATGAAATGTGCTTTTGTGGGATCTCCTGATTTTCGGTTGGTATAATATTTTATAAACACACCTTGCACAGTAGTTACCTGTGAGGATGATGTGTCCGTACTGCAGGAACTGGTATGATTCAGCAAAGAATTCAGTTTACAAAAAACGTTTTCATCAAATCCACTTGATTTGGGCACCCCTTAAAGGGGAATAAAATAATTTCTATTTCTCATTTTTATTCTCACAAAGGACACTAAATATGAATTTGTGCTTTCCAGATATAAATCTGTTCCTCAAAATGAGTGCCAAAAAACTTATGACCCGCTCAAACCAAATTTCCTCTTGTACATTTGTCCTATGGGAACTGTAAGACCATGGGAATAAGCTGTCTGTCCTAAGCAGAAACGGGAATGAAGGGATGTTGCTATGACAAACCACATTTATCTGCCTTCTCTATCCAATGAGAGTAGACTAGTCAAGAAGCCACAAACCAAGCAGGAATTTTAGAGCTTGGCCTAGGAAGACGAAAAAATTTGGTTTCGAATTTTTGACTGCTTTCTATTAAATGTGTGTAAATTACTCTTATTAAATATTCTGCTATTAAAAGAGGAACACCTTTTGATTGTTATTGACTATTTTGCTGTGTGTGTATGAAAATTAGAATTTACTTGTAAATAAAAAGTAAAATAAAAGTATGTTTTGTCCCTTAAAACTCTTTTTGGTATTTCAAAAAGTATTTTAAAACACTGCCTACTTCAGACGCCTATTCCAATTATTTTTTATCATAGCCTACTGCTATTTTGTAATTCTAATGTGTTTTTGGCAATTAATCAGTATCATGTATTATTATATTTGTGTTTGATGCGAAAATAATGCTATATTCAGCACGACATTTATTGGAATGAAATTTCTATATTCTTCAGCAAACATAGACATCCTGCACATTGTATGAAATGTTTATCATAATGAGGGAAAAATTGGAAAACAACTGCTTTGGTACTCTCTCGGGTTACTGCATGTCTGTTATACATACATACATACATTTTGTGCTCATTTATTTACTTCTACTTCCCCCTATCTCTCTTTACAGAATAGAATTATGTCAGCTAAGCTGGTCCTAGTCAGTTTATAATCCTCAATAAAGATCAATAACCTTCTTAAAGCTATCTACTCCCTTATTAAGTACAGCTTCTTCTGGAAATCTGTTCCAAGTGCCTACAACCCTACTAAAGTATTATTTTTTTCCTAATTTTCAGGTTCGCCTGAGATTACTTCAAAGAAAATACTGTAAGATGGCAGGAAAGCAGCTCAGAAATAGATCATTGTTCCATATTGGTAAGTAGCTTTCACATTTTTACGCTGAACAATAAATACACCCTCAGGAGAATTTTGAAATGTTTAGTTTATGTCCTTTCGCTTTTATCAACATATTTAGAAGACAAATTAATTATCTTTAAAAGTTTTTTCTGTCAATAACGGTTTTTTAATATGTCTTGAATAAACTCTGATTATTGTGTATCGACCAGAAGCAGTGTGTTATATTTAACGTATGACTAAAAACAAAAAGCTAATATTTAATTCTTTTAGACAGGAAATGTGCGGTAGACGATTTATTTGAGAATGAAGCAACACTTTCATTTCTACCATCAAACGCTCAGTCCCAGAGTTGCAAAGGAGGTATCATCAGGTCTTCAACTGATCGCTCACAACTAAATAGTCCTTATGAACAACTACCTGTCCTAACAATATTTTTTGGAAAAAAGTGTTGTTCAGAATTGTTTATGTCATATGTAATACTTGCTGATGCTTTATTAGAATCTTTAGTGAATAATTTAAGACAGTGGTTCTCAAATGCTCGGTTTGGAAAAAAAATATCATATAAAGAAAAAAAAACCATTAAGCATAAGTTTTTCTGCTCTATAGTCATTTTCCAACAATCTGTTTGGGCAAAATTAAAGAGTTAATCAGATCCTGAAAATTGCTTTACCTCCCCTTCCACTTCCAGTTTTATGTCCGTTCTCAAAGGGGGCGGTGAAACAAATTTCAATCCATAAGGGGGCTGTAGCTGTAAAAAGGTTGAGAACCACTGATTTAAGATAACATGATAAAGAACATATTAACTAAATCTCCAATAACTGACAATGATTATAATCATACAAAATAAGTCTTCCAAACATTTGGTACACGTTTTTAAAAGCAAATAATTCTTGCATCATGGAGAGTTATGGTAGTTCTAAGCCATGCAATTCCATTTTGGCTCTGGATACTAATAATCTGTACGACTTTGTCTTAAGTCGAAATAAAATAAAATAGTAAGTCTTAAGATAGAATATTAACTTTGATCTTTTTAAATATAATTGTGACTGTCTGATTGGAATAACAATTGAAGTTGATAGATCAAGTCCGTCTGCAGTGCTAAGTAAATAAAAAGATTTCCCTTGGGTACTCAAGCACGTGCCATTTGAACATAAATTGCTCTCTAAACATTCCAAAAAACTGATAAATTTAACTTAAAACATACCATTCCAGTAGAAAAACTAGCCCCAAGTTTTTATTCTAAAAAAGCTACATTACTCATTTTTTGAATTCAATTTTCCATTAATCAGAGGATGGTTTTATCTAAAATTCTTGAAATATTTTCCTTTTCTAAATGCAAAAGTTAAAATCATACATTGGTTTTAATAGCAAAAAAATCAGTTTCAAAAATAATTTTTCAAAAAAAAAAAAGCTTTTTTGGGCGTTTAGTGCTAAATCAAAGGGAAAAAACTACCCGTAGTAGGTTAGCTAACTGAAAAAAAATTGTTAAAAAAAATCATCTTAATCTGGTGCTTGATTAGTTGAGCCTAAGAATGGATTTTCTTTTCATTATATTTAAATATTACAACACCAGGTACTGATGATTTTTTGAAAGCACATTACCAGTCTATTCTAAGTTGGAGCATAATTATCTGTCAGATAATTTTTTGCAGCATGGTATTAACAGGTAAAAGTTAGGACTGCTGAAAAGCGAGGCTATTTTACCAATTAATGCATTTGTACGGTTAAAACCTAAAATGTATGCATTTTCCTATGGTGAAAATTAAAAAATGACGGCTAAGTGGATAGATACATGCACTCTAAAATTTTTCAATCTTGAAACATAGCGGTTTTGTTAGGCGAATTTTGCCCACGATATTAATCCTGATAATTGGAACGAAACATGAAGTTTAAATGTTGTGCATAGAGTTTGTCTTGCATGTAATTTTATGTATTTGTTACGTGCGTATTTGTCTCATGTGTTCAGTTTTTATCCTTTTGTCATGTGTTGTTTTCAACTAGAAGCAATGAAGTTTTCTTGTGTGTAAGCAATGTAATTGCATCGCATGTTGCAATAGTATTATATTTATTGTAAAATTCAAAAAAGAGAAAAGGGATCTCATTGAATAAAGTGAAAGCATTCCTATAGGGATCATTGATTGATCATATAGCTTTATTTAATCGGTATGTTCTGATGACTGCTCCTACAGCATGTATACTTTCAACTAGGGAAGAAAAAAGGCGGACTCAGTATGTAAGTCATATTTTAAATCTATATATTAGTCAAAATGTAAAAAGTCAAAAAAGGAAAACCAATGCAGGTGCAATGACATTTTACTCAATTACAGCAGTGCAGGATACATATTAGTATAGGTGACAGGGTTTGAATTAGCATGCGGGATTGCGTGCAACGTTGGTAAATTTTGCACAGTTTAAAATGCAGTGCGGGAATCCTTCCTCCCTTACACTTTTGGTACGTTCTCACTGCTGAGCTGGCTGAGAAAATGGTAACACTTTTACTGAAGGCAACTCTGAGTTACATACTAATGACAATATTGTGCAGTGAATTAAGCATTGCAGCTGAGGGAATTAATTCCTCCTCCCTCCCCCCCCCAGAAAAAAAGAAGAAAAAAATGGCGACACATTATCGGATATTGCTTATGTTGAAGACGTAGCTTTAGTCCTCCCTCCATGTACATGTTTTTCTTTTCCAAAGGAAGAAACAGTTGTTTAAAAGTAAAAAATAGGGGAAATGTAAGATGTATGTCAAATATTGGTTCCAGGAATTTATTCTCGCCACTTGGGCTAGACGCTTTTTGATACAATGGCGCCATTTTTAGAAAAAAATTCCCTGCATTTGCCGAAAAAACTTATAACAATAGAATACTTCTTTACAGTTTTTTCATTTCAGAGCGCATATTTTCTTTATAATTTGTGAAGTTGATCATTTTACAAAGTGACGCCGTTTTGAAATCGCGTTGGTTTAAAAATAAGGCTTAAGATATAATTAAACTTTTTAAAAAGAAAAAAAAAAGTAAATGAACAATTTTAACACATTAACGCCTAGCGTCCCTTTTTAGGGACGGTCGAAAAAGTGTCTGAATTTCCCAAAGATGAACATTTCAACCAAATAATAGTGTTCAATTATTAATTTGGTATTGTTTCAATTCATTATTAACAGATTACAGCACATAACCATTGTAAAGAGTGTTCTGTAGCCGTGTAACCAGTATACAAAATATCTTTGGGAAAAAACTGCCAGGCATTAATGAGTTAAACATCACAAAAATGTTATTTACTTTCTCTTGTATGGAATTTCTCGGTTTTCGCGATCGTGAGCTTTGTGAAGCGTTGTTTTCACGATTGCAATTTTTGATTTTATTGAAAAATGTTTAACTAACCTGCAAAAGGAACTTCTATTTGTGAATACATTTTTTGTAACACCTTTATTTCGGATTGAAGATTTTCGTTTGAACTAGGAAAATTGAAAATTCTCCAAATTAATGCCATTTTGGAATTATTAATTTTAGTAGCGCGAAAGTAGAGGTTTTGGGTGTTTAGTTAAGTACATTAGCGGTTTTTAGCCAGAAATATATATTTTACAAAACCGTCCAATGAGATTTGTTATTTTTTTGCAATCCAAAAGTCTGGTAAAGCGTCGTCTTTGAAATTGTGATTTCTGTAATGGGCTCGTTTTCGCGATTGCAATTTTCTTTTTCTACATCATCACTAAAGTTTTGATTTTTCATACTCTTAACCAGAGTTGCGGAGTCGGAGGCAAAATGGTCAACTACGACTCCCTGATTTTAAAATTTCCAATTCCCCGAGTCCGATTCCTGTTTTTTTCACTATTTTTTTTTTACTCTAATGTGAAGAGGACACAGCACGTTTAACAAAGGTTGAAATATTAAGTCCATTTGTAAAAGTTTAATTTTTATTCATAGGCAGGGACGTCATTTCAAGTTTTTCCGGGGGGAGGGGGGGGGGCAAAGGGTGGAAACACAATGCAATTTCATCGGAAAACGACAAAAACCACGCCCATTTATATGTAAATACATTGATTTCTCAAAGCCAGGTAGGGGCAATTGACCCCCCTGCCCCCCTAAATGATGGGCCTGTTCATGGGCGTAGCCAGGACTCATGTTGGGGGGGGGGGCAAGCAGGGACACCCGGTCACAGGAGATCACAGTGACCTCACAAAAAGGTACAATTCTCCGCTGAATTCTCGGTGGTTATTTCACCCAATTTACCTCGATTCTTGGAGGTCATTTAACCCCATTTACCTCAATACTCGGAGGGCATTGTGACCTCCCAAAAAGTCAATTTTCTCCTAAGCAGAAAAAAAGTGCTGCTTTTGTATTTTGACTCCGTACAAAACTAACCCCTTTCATGTTAAATCGCTAAACTTCATTTTAACACACTGCATTTTTAATACAAATATTTTTTATTCAGTTGATTTTGGAGTTACATTTCACGTTTCTTTTATGCTTTACACGTGTATTCCACTTTAAGTGCAACGTTTGTTTTAAAATATTCCACTTCAAGTGCAATATTTTAAAACAAGCCCTTCATTTCAAAGGATCGAAGTTTCAAAGTGTATACATTCAATGCATATTTTTTTGAAAAAACAACATGATGAGAATACTCTGTTACGAATAAATAGCAGTGGGCAATTTCACGTCAGAACAATCACCTTCTTGACTTCATCATTTTAGATTTTTACAAAATTTGGTGTGAGGGAACACATATAACAAGAAAAGTTATCCTGCCAATTTCTAGATTTTTATTTTAAAAATTGTACGAAGAAGAGGGTTGTAAAAAACAGCAAAAAGCGCAAAAAAAACGAAAAGTGGTTACATGCAAATGACTAACTTCGCTCCTAATAATAGTAGAATGAAAATTCAAAAACCATTGTAAAGCTAAGAAATAGAGCTTTCTATTGATACATTGCATGACTTTCTTGTGACAAGTTTGAGTTTCAACCTGTCATTCATTGTGACTTGTGACCTTGAATATTTCAAACCTAGCGCGAGAAAGTCTTGTAATATATCAATAGAAAGCACTATTCTTTCGCTTTACAACAGATTTTGAATTTCTGTTCTGCTATAATTCGGAGCGAAGTTACATTCATTTGCATGTAACCACTTTTCGACAATTTTTCGCACTTTTTGCTGTTTTTTACAGCCCTGTATTTCGTACAATTTTTTAAATAAAAATATACAAATTGGCAGGATTACTTATTTTGTCATATGTGTTCTTTACACCAAATTTCATTAAAATTGGAAATGGTGAAGTTAAGAAGGTGATTGACTTGACACATGGAATTCCCTAATCTTAATACACTGCTCGACATTGAAAATGCAACACCAAGAAGGAGTGGTCAGAAATTGATGAAATTTGGTAAGAAGACAGAGACAGCATGGAACAATAAGTTATATTTATTTCAAAATAAATAAGCAAAATTTAGAGCGAGGACGGCGTCGGCTCAGTAAGAAGTAGGACCACCGCGGACAGCGATGCATGAAGAAACACGTCTAGGCATGGAGTCAATAGGCCTGCGGATGGTGTCCTGAGGGATGGCACTCCATTCCCTTTCAACCATTTGCCACAGTTCGTCCACTGAACGAGGCAGTGGCAGGTTCTGCAAACTGCGTCCAATCACGTCCCACACATGTTCGATTGGTGACAAGTCAGGAGAGTATGGTGGCCAGGAAATCATCTGTACACCTCGTAGAGCATGTTGGCTGATTCGAGCACTGTGAGGCCGGGTGTTATCCTGTTGAAAAATTGCATTTGGCAGACCGCCACCGGCCGCAGTACATTATCTACATATCGTTGGGCCGTCAAAGTGCCCCGAATACGAACTAGAGGTGATACGGAATTGTATGCAATAGCGCCCCAAACCATTATGCCACGTTGTCGCGCTGTGGGGCGTTCCACAGTTACTGCCGGATTCGATCTTTCTCCACGTCGACGCCACACACGTATGCGATGACTATCGCTGGACAAACAGAAGCGGGATTCACCTGAGAACACTACGGTTTGCCATTCTGCCATCCACGTCGCTCTGGTCCGGCACCATTCCAAACGTTGGAGTCTGTGCTGTGAGGTCAATGGCAGTCTTCTTAGCAGGCGCCGTGATTGCAGGCCATGTGCAACCAGTCGACGGGAAATGGTTCTAGTCGACACAGGAACATCCAGGGTACCTTGCACGTGCTGCAGAATCAACGTACAAGTGACTTGCGGGTCCGCCACAGCTTGTCGGTGAATCCGTCGATCCAAGCGGTCTGACGTCACTCTGGCTGCACCTGCACCCCTCAATGTGGCTACATTTCCTCTTTCCAACCATCTCCGACACAGCCGATGCACAGTGCTTGCATCCATGTGGGTATCAGCTGCAATTTGACGTATGGACCAACCTACCCTTCTCAGTCCGATCACCATACCCCTTGTAAAGTCGTCTATATGCTGGAAGTGTATTCGTTGAGGACGGCGTGGCATTTCCTCTTATCACATGTATCCTTCGAGACAAAAACCAAATTTCTCCGATAATTAGTCTGGCAGAAAAACCAACATGAACATAGCCCACTTTTCAACTTCATTCTCTTATATCTTACTTCACGTGCATCGGAGAGCTGCGCATTTCATATCATTTGCATAACACAGTGACGTGCATCTACGGTAAAATTTGCATGAATTTCTGACCACTCCTTCTTGGTGTTGCATTTTCAATGTCGAGCAGTGTATATAAAAATTACGTGTCCCTGTGTTTGTGGCCAATGAACTCCTCGGCCACTGAACCGATTTTAACCAAATTTTGCACGCAGTTTCAGTTTGGTCCAACTTAAATGATAGGATAGTTTTTATCTCAATTTAGGACCGCAATATATTTTTTATTGCAAAATATTTATTTCGCTACCAGCTTTTCTGTATTCTTTGCTAAGCCTTTTTACTAAGCCTTTTTTGATACCTCCATGGCTGAGTGACATAAATTACACGTTCTGGCAGCTTCCGGAGCGCAGTAAACATGTTGTAAGTTAGCGGTGCGTTGAGTGTTATTTGACTTTTTTGTGAAGTAAATTATAAACAAACGCATTACTTCCCTTGAAATTTATATGTGATAAGATGTCAGAAACGATTGTCACTTAAGAGTTTTTACGCCTCTGAGGCTGAGAGGTGGAAAGCGCTTGGTGGGATAATAGCTCCTGGACTGCATTTAAGTGGCTGTTCTTCTTACTACTATTATACATACAAAAGTTGGTTTGGATGGGTTTATGGATGGAGCAGTCAGTCCGAAATTTTTTTTTTAATTTGCCTTTTTTAATTAAGCCTTTTTTAAGCCTCTGTCGCCGGGCGACATAAAGCACATGTTCTGACAGCTTCTGGAGCGCAGTAAAATAGGTTGTAAATACAGAAACAATAATGGATGATTAATGTAGGTACTTATTTTTTTTTTTTTTTTTTGTATTTTCTAACAAAAAAAACTTAATAAATTCAAAAATTTGCTTATTTATTGCCTTTAAGGCGGAACAGAGTTCGCCGGGTTAGCTAGTTGCAGGTTAACAGGACCTTAAAACTTAAGCCTGTCGCAAAAAAATCATGTTGTCTATCAATAGAAAGCTCTATTCTTTAGCTTTACAATGGTTTTTGAGTTTTTATTCTACTATAATTAGGAGCGAAGTTAGTCATTTGTATGTAACCACTTTTCGTTTTTTTTTTCGCACTTTTTGCTGTTTTTTGCAACACTGCATTTCGTAGAATTTTTTAAATAAAATCTAAAAATTGGCAGGATTACTTTTCTCATCATATGTGTCCCTCACACCAAATTTTTTAAAAATCTGAGATGTCGAGGTCAAAAAAAATTTTTTTTTTTGTTGATTGATTTGACGTGGAATTGCCCCAGTATGTGTGTATGGATATAATTTATGTTTTTCGAAAGCAGCTCTCTCACGGTAACGCTGATTGAGCTAAATTTCTAAACCACTACAGCGATTCAGTAATGCAGCAACGGAACGGGTTTTTGGATTATAACTTTCTCCATATCTCCTTACACTTTCATTTTTTTATAACTAAATCATACAAAAAGAAAACTATTTAAGTCTGTCCGAACTTCACAAATTAAAAAAAATAACTTTTTGATACACACACCTCGACTGACATTACAAAGGTCTTAATAACACGACACGCAAAAGGGCTAAAGAGGCAATAAACAGTTCCAAACCAACATAAAGCATTTTTAGTAAAACTAGATGTTATATATATATATATATATATATATATATATATTTTTCCCTTGAGGTTGAAGTGATTCTTGATGAACTGCGGAAATCCCTCTCCGAGTTAAGGGGAAGAAATTCTTAGAACGTCATAAGTCAGTGTTATGTACGAGATCAAGGCCATTATACGAGATACACTTAATCCCTGCCACAGTATTATTGAATATACATTCTGTACTTTCCATATTGTATTTTGAAGATTTAGTTTTGAAAGTACTTTCATAAGTGTATTTATAATTTTGAACTGGTACATTTTTCAATAGCACTGGGTTAAGTCCTCATCAGTCAAGTGACCTCAAACTAAAAATTCAAAAATAATCCTTTTCATGTTTTGCTCGACATGTTTTGTTCCACTCTCACTAGATTCTTTCTATCACAGCAAAACATAAAAGTTAAAACATTATTTCGATAAAAACCGTTAAATTCCTCAGCCCATTTTATGAAACATTTCCTTATTTATTGACCGTTCTTCAACGCTCACAACCTATCTCAAAAATTATAAAAGAAGATAAAACAACATGGAGTGCACGATTACAAGCGACGATACGTTTTATTTTTGCCTCTAAATATCATTATTAGGGAAAAAAACGTTCTTCTTGAAAACACCTTTCTGTCGCTGTTCAAATGTCATGAGGCTTATATTTAAGCATAACCTATTTAATAAATGCTAATGGCATTAAGTTAACTATAGCATTAGAAGACAGAATAACCAAATTCATTCGCACCTTGACTCTCATTCGAATCGGGTACAAGACAGGAATGGCGCCGCCTGCCCTGTGAAGTTTTTTGTCCCCCTCTCCTTCAAGCAAATATTGGAAAAAAGAAGGGAAGAAAAACTACCATATCGAATTGTATGATTTTTTTTTTTTAATCTTCTGAAAAAATGAATGAACCAAAAGTATTTTGATTAGCCTGATCCGATTCAGTTTAATTAAAACATAGATAAATAATCATGACACATTTATAGCGGCTACTGAAATATTTACATTTTCAATCACTTTCGTTAATAACTATATTAACATGAAAATCACAGGTAAGTGGGTCGCCGAAATATGTTTTAAATACAAAAAAAAGTTAAAATACAGTGAGCGAGGTTAAACATATTGTAATGAACAGTTACATAGTTCTAAGTGTTTAAATGTAAAAAGTGAAAAAAAACCCGAAACTTTATCTGAGATTCAGGAGGCAAAATATTTAAAATAAAAGAAAATGAAAAGAAAAAGTATCATTGCAAAATACCACATCAATGCAAAATGTGAATTTTTTTTAACCGGAGTCGCCCCTAACACTTGCATTTCACACACACACACACACACAAAAAAATGAGATTGAAGATTTCATTAAGAAAAATCAAAGCAAACAAATGATTTTAAAAAATAAAAACTATGTGAGGGTTTGCCATAATATTTTTGTCATAAATTTAAAACACCAAAAGAAGGTAGGGATACCCAAGAAAGGGGAAGGAAAAGAAATCCCCGAACATTAGCCCTTCAATTTATGTCACAAAAGGTAGATTAGAAGTGCATTTTTGAAACTTAAATTGACCCAATTAATTGGAAATTTGTTTTATAGGAAACCAGCTGATAAGAATAAGAAATGATAAAAAGGTATAGTTTTCAGTAAGGAGTCTGAAAAGAGATGATCTATAAATAGATCACTGGGCGATAACGGGTTAAGATAGAATTCTGGAAGAAAGTTTCCGAAAAAATTAGATATATGATGAATTATATGTAATATATGATGAAACTTAAGATGAAAGTGTGCAGATAACTTTGTTTGTAATAATTTTATGTTTTCCTGAATACCTTACAAAAAGCCAAGATGCATATTTGTGTATAAACTATGACAAAAAAAAAAAAAAAATATTTTTAAAAAATCATTAAAATAAAACATCAAACAACAAAGTCATTAAAAAAGAGAGGGCATATGTTTTTTTGAAACTAATCGGAAAACAGAAGGTATACACATACAGTTGACGCTCGAGATAACGACTTTCTCCGTCCTTTAGAAAATTTCTTAATAACTAGTGGTCGCCATAAGAGGTAGAATTTTTTTTAAACACACATACATCATTCATGTTCACTACTTTCATTCAAATTGGTGATATTTTAAAGATTTCAACTAAGTACTCAAAATATTATTATTTTTTCGTTTGAATTAAAAAAATATATTAGTGCAAAATACTATTCCAAAATATTAAACAGATTTTAAATTAGAAGATATAGAAAAAGAATATTGCACACCCTCATATCATTTATTGTCTGAAGAAAAAATCAGAAAAAGTTGTTTGCCTTTTTACAAAACATAATATTCCATTTCAGTTACAGATGATAGATATATATTACCCTGCATTTTTTCTACCTTGCAATAAAAAAAAAAAAAAAAAAAAAAAAAAAACTTAATATGATTAGAAACATTTTTTATACCAGGAGCTACCGTTACAACCTTCTTCATCATCCCTTCCTCATTATAATGGGATTATCTTTATAAAATGTGTGGCCGTAATAATGAGCGTCGACTGGACTGCCTCATGTATTCCAATCAAGGGCGGATCCAACTTCCGGTTTTGCTGGGGGTCATTATCGGAAAGGGGTGGGATTAAAGGTCAAAGTGCAATTTTTGGGCACAATAAAGGAACACGTTGCGAATTTTTCGAAATACAAGTTCCAAAAATGCTGTTGCAGACTGTATTTGGGCTGTTAGGGGGGGGGGGGTCTTGAACCTCTTGAGACCCCCCCCCCCCCCCATCTAGCTCTGCACTTGCCTCGAATACCGCAGTGGGCATTGCCGTGCTTGGTATACGGCTTTCACTGAACTATCTGGTTGGAGTGTATGGGAATTCGTAACTTATAGGAGTTGCATTAAAAGTTGTTCAATCCCAACAGATGGCAGCATTTGTACTCGGGTTTATCTATACGTGTTTCGTAAAATCTTGATTGATGCGAAAAAAAAAAGATTTTTTGTAATAATAATGAAGCTTTTTTAAAAGTATGCACTTGAATAATGACATATCAATTCAGCAATACCAGTGAGTGCACGATAAATGTTTGACAACTTTCTTTTTAAAAAAAGCAACTCTTGATTAGGGGTATTTTCTTTATTAAGAGATAGTTTTAAACTTTGCATATGAAAATAAAAGGTCATGACAGATTGGGCAGAATTATAGCGGTCAATTTTTCATGGGGGGGGGGGGGGATCTCAGCTACACATACACAGACGTTACATTCAACTAAGTAAATTAATAACCATTATATAACATTACATGAAACCAAATTAGAGAGTGAAAAGTGAAATTTTCTGTTGAACTCGTCATAAAACAGCTTACTTTGATCTCGAACTCAAATTTCGTACGTCTTTGCATCGTGCCAAAACGGCAATAAGCTATTCCACGAAAAAGCCGCAATTTTCCTGCACGTGGTAACTCATACATTCCATCAAAAAGTAATTTCAAAAGGACATGATTTTTTTAACTTAAGAAATCACACATCCGCTTGTAATTTCTTAAGCTGAAAAGTTTTGCTCATTACTTTTTTTAATTGATGAGGATTGAAAGACATATATCAGTTGTCACGTTCGGGACAAAATGTCCATTTTCCCGTTTAATGGCCGGAATACTCTTGCGTGAGGTTAAATTTCATAAAAAACAAAGTAAATAATATAATTTATATTAGTGAAAATCAACCGCTCTGTATTAGCTCTTTGAGTGCTATGAATGCATATGTGCTTGTGCATCAAACGAAAACCATCATTGTGGCAAATGGGCGCATATTGCTATTGCAATCTGGCAACGAAAGTGGCACAACTCAAAAAAAAAGAGAGAAAGAATTGGGAGAAAATTAAAATAGTTTCAATAAACGCAATAATTCTTTCAAGTAATTTTGTCTCTAATATTACGACACGCGTATAAAATTATGATGTGATAAAAACATGTCAGCTTTTGTTGTCTAAATTAATGATGCGTACTTAAGGTTTGAAAATGTTTCTTCCAAATTATGAAATTTTAAAATGATGTACCACTATTGATTACAGTCGACTCTCAATAACTCTAATACTTATAACTCGAATATGCCTTTAACTCGAAGTCTTTATTTGGCCCCAAACTCTTGAGATGGCTGAAGAAACTTTCCGTTACTCGAACTACCCATAATTCGAAGCTTTTAACCTGTCCCTTGGGATTTAGAGTCATCCAGACTCGACTGTAAATCGAAATTCTATGTTAGAGATTATAAGATAAATATGGTCAAGTCTTAAATAAAGTAATTGTTTAGTTTCATTTGAATTTCTCGTGGTGCTTTTAATGACACATTCGGTCAATTTTTAGAATTTTCCTTGGTGTGCGATTTTTTTGCGTGCAATAAGTTACTTTTCTTACCGATGAAGGAAGTAGCTTTTTTATCAAGTGACCAAGTCCTTCTTCTACCGATGAATCCCTTAATCTCAAGGGAAAAAAAACATATAGGCACTCAAATGTTACAGTGAACGAATATGCTTGGAGCAAGTTAGATGGATATCTTGGTCCTCTCAATACAGTTGAAAGAGAGTTTCCCCCCAAGCTACTAGGTTATGAAAGAGCTGAAAAATATTTTTAAAGCATACAAAAACACTGCACAAAAAATGAAACCAAATTCGTTACAATCATGTACTATGGGTTATTTTAAGTAAACAGTTTTACATCAATACCTTGCTTGATCATAGTTGCCGTTCAACTTTAATACAAATAAACTTTAAAAAATATCATGAATTCTCATTAATACCGTTAATTTAAATTAGTTCAACTCAACAGAAAAAGTAGAACAAGTTAAACTGATATTTTTGAACATTATAAACTTACAAAGAATGGTTCAATTTCTAAACGTATTTATTGGCAAATGCCAATAATTACGACCTTAAAACAGATTCGTAAGAATCTGTTTTAAGGTCGGTTTATCCGTTAACATAAAAGCCAAAATCTAGTGTCTTTTCTAATCATTTTTAATGAATAATAGCTCAGAAACTTAAATTAATTTATTGTACTGTGAAAAACCAAATCTGATGATTTATTTAAAAAATACTGAGCATATTTTTTAATAAAATGAGAACTAAAAAAAAAAGTATTTCAATGAAAACCACATGTTTATAGAAAGCTTTTAATACCTGTTTCAATACAAAAAATATTATTTCTAAAATTAATTCTAAGTTTCGATATTATTTAACGCATCCATAAGAAAATAATTTAACTAAAAATATTGTGCAGAACATATTACTCCAATATTTTAAAATGTTTTAAGCACTGTTAAATATGTTTTAATTTTCTATACACCTTTTTTTTCCTTCCAAAGACGAGCAATGCATTGTTTATGAAAAAGAAAAGTAGGAACGATTCCCATCCAAACCTCCATGGTATGATCATAAGAGACACGTTTCGTGACCAATGTATTAGAATCGAGGATGTTATTTCTTATTTCCTCCCTTTATTTTCCGCCACTCGAACATGGAAAACAAGAGAAATTTAACCAAAAAGAAACAGATCGTAAATAATGCTCAAAACAATTGAAAATAGTCATCGCTAATTTGTTGGCATATGGGAATTTGTGACATAGGTAACAGCATTTGGAATATGAAAATTGCGAGCATTGTCCTATCCACAATGGTATACAAGATTTACGAGGAATGATAATGACGTAAGAGATGGTATACAGGGTATTATCTCCTCTTGCTCGGCTCCGGACGATAGGCAAACGGTTCCGCAAAGCTAAATGAAGAATATTTAGTAACAATTATGTTTTATCAGTTTGTAGGGAAATCATAAAAAATAGGAGTTTCTCTCTATCTGAAGTTTTTTACATCCAAAATGCTAATTTAAGCTTCTGTGCAAGAAAAATAAGTCATAATTTCAAAATAAAACAAGAAGTTCTGTCAAGAACTAAACGAGCCTACTTTCCCGTACATCGACATCGGCATTGTAGCATCTGATCAATATTCTCTTGATTATCTGAAACTAAAAATTATGTCAAACATATCTTTTTGCACTTAAAGCTGATTTCTGAAAGCAAAATATACCCCTCTCATCAGATAAAATAGACACGTAAAAAGTAAATAAACGAGTCAATAAAGTTTTGTCGCACCTTTTAAAGAATGTAACTGTTATAGTTCTTCGTAGAAAAATTCCACAATCGTTTTCAAAAGAAAAAAAAATAAATAAATAAAATAAAAGTACAAAGAACTTCAAAACACATTTTATCAAAGAAAGAAAAAAAAAACTCGTTCGTTAATAAAATGTCTTGAATTTCATTTTTAATCCGTTGCCAGTTGTTAAATATAAATAAGGAATAAAATGCTCTCGTGAATGAAAAATTTTTGTTAACAAAAAAAAAAAAATCGTCTGATAAAAAAAAAAATAATAATAAATTAAACAAAACAAATAAATAAATAAACAAAAAATCGTCTGCCCAGTCAGTCATTTTTTCTGAGCCTGCATTTCCGCCATGTTTGCGGAGTCGGAGTCGGAATCAGAGTCCTCACAGAAGATTATTCAGAAAAGTACTTTACAATACATTATTTATCAAAACCATTTTCTTACAAAGTTAGTTTGAAGGAAATCCGCCTTGAAGTTCCGAATCAACATTCAATTTAAATTTCTCCGTAGGCGCTCATGTTAAAATTTTTTCTGAACGGTTCATCATTGAACGAAAAATGGTTCAAATTGAAAAGTGAAATATAGGAATGAGCCTCTCCGAGATCTTTCGAACAAAAAAAAGTTTATTCAATTCGGACGGTTCACTTAAAAGTTATTAGGTGAGGAAAGGTTGTTTGAACGGTTCAATGTTGAACGAAAAAAATGTTCAAATTGAAAATTTAAATACGGTAATGAAGCATCCTTGCCGAGATCTTTCGAACAAAAAAAAGTTTGTTTAAATCGGACTGTTCACTCAAAAGTTATTAGGGGTGAGAGCTTGTTTGAACGGTTCAATGTTGAACGAAAAATTGTTCAAATCGGAAATTTAAAAACGGGAATGAAGTATTCTTGATAAGATCTTTCGAACAAAAAAAAGTTTATTCAATTCGGACGGTTCACTTAAAAGTTATTAGGTGGGGAAAGGTTGCTTGAACTGTTCAATGTTGAACGAAAAATTGTTCAAATCGGAAATGTAAATACGGGAATGAAGTATCCTTGATAAGATCTTTCGAACAAAAAAAAGTTTGTTCAAATCGGACTGTTCATTAAAAAGTTAGTATCGCGAGGCAGGTTGTTTGAACGGTTCAAAGTTGAACCAAAAATTGTTCAAATCGAAAAATCAAATATGGGAATGAGCTGTACTCGCCGAGATCTTTCCAACAAAAAAAATTTTGTTCAAATCGGAATGTTCATTCAAAAGTTATTAGGGGGGGGGGACAGACAGACCGACAGACCGACCGACCGACACACAAATTCCCCATCTCAATACCCTACTTTCAAATTTTTAATTTTTCGATATTTATTTCATTTTTTTGTTTCTTTTTGACTTTTTTTTACTTGGCGATATTTTTTGAACTTGGCGATATTTTTTGGACTTGGCGATATTTTTTGGACTTGGCGACATTTTTTAGATGCATTAAGCCAATTTTAATGCTTTTTTCGTCTCTTTTATTTTTAACGGGAAAGTAGGCTAAAAAGGTTTTAGTGTATAATATTTTATATATATATATATGGGTCAATCCATTTAAAATCACCCAGTTGTGTTGCTCAACATTTTTAATTTTCCTGATTCTTTTATCATGGATTACCTATGGGTAGACATGAACAAAACTGCAATTGAAAAAAATTTACATGCTATATTTTTTATTTGGCAGCCATTTCAAAATGGCGATTTGGCAAATTTGATAGAAAAACAGGGTTTGCGAAAAATTTTATTGCCAAGTCGTTTTTAAAGATATCAAAATAATTTAAAAACCAGTGTGTTCAGCATAAAATTTCCTTTAAATACACTTCTTAAATTTCCCTATCTTGTAAGAAAGTTGGTCAAAATCTGTCTCTAAAAACTAGGAAAAAACGTAGAAATTGGTCATTTTTAAGATCATAAATTTTTATGAAGGAAGAGAGACTCAGCAATATTATTTTATTTCTGTGTTTGAGTACTCATAATACTACCAGCAGCATAAGTTTTAGTCTTTATAATGAACTCCTTTTTTTTCTACGGGTCTTCAAAAATGGCGGAAAACGCGAAAATGCCAATTTTCGTAGGTCAATATCTGAAAAGGGACTGAATGAAAAAAAAATGAAAATTGTATGAAATGTTCTTAATACTAATAAGAACATCTCACAAAAAAATTATGACTGAGACTCAACTTGGTTTTGAGTTATAGAGCTGCGAATTTCAACAAAAACGTTACTTTTTTAATACACTCGTGCACTGCTAAATTAGCAGCTAAGGCTTAAAATTATCTGAGCTGACAAAGTTAAATAATGCTGAAATCTATAAGTTAACAATACACTTTTAATTTCGGCTTAAAAAAAAAAAAATCGATAGTAGTAGTAGTATAGCAGTACTACCGTAAAATTCTTGAACTTACCCATATGTTTTATGCACTACAATGGTGTAAACTATTACACACATTAATGTTTTTTAAATATACTTTTGTGTTCAACTCTTAACTACTTGCCAGCTGTAATTTTGATTAAAGAGTTGAACAAACATGATATTTCATTGCACAGTTTATCAGTTATGTTGTGTGTTCTTCCAGAAAACGTTGTGAGTTCCAATGAAGTAACTTTACGTACTATTTTCTTTGCGGGTACCCACGCAGTATCATTTTTTGACAGTTGAAAGGCAGTTTTTGAACCTGAAGGATTAAAGAAATGCACCAAAATATCATTGTTAGCTTCACTTTTGTCTTCAACTTTTCCCATCCACCACTTCTCATCGTATATACAGGCAACAAAGTCATTATTTGGGAATGACGACGCATTTGTAAATAGTATTGTAGTCTGATGATCATCAAAGCTCAAGATTGTGGAAGCAACAAAGCACCTGATTTGAATGTTATTTAAGGGAACATATCTGTGATAACCTCTTGTACCTTTCACTATTAAACAACATATATATATGTTTCTTCAGCTGTAATTGAGCGAATGGAAAACACTGACTAAAAGATTTGAATATTGTTTAACGGTGAAAGATACAAGGTTATCACAGATATGTTCCCTTAAATAATAATCAAATCAGGTGCTTTGTTACTTCCACAGACTTGAGCAGTGGTTGGAAAAACTACATTTCTTTTGCAGCGAACTATAACTACAACTACTTTGTTAGAAATGTAGTTAACTACAACTACAACTACTTTTTTTGAAAAGTAGCGACTACAAACTACTTTTGAATAGTAGTCGCTACTTCGCTACTTTTTAAAGAATAAATAAATAAAAAGCATATACCGTTTGAGGATTGACCGAAAACATTCGAAAAGTGGTTTACATTAATAAATTAACTCATTTGAATATGTAATAGAACTAAGAATTGTCTTTTAATTTATTTGTTACTTTTCCTTTTTGTTCCTTTTTTTTTTTTGCTAAAATTTGTCCTTTTTAGACTTTTTTTACAATTTTTACGAATATTCGCCACAAGAAAGGTTCAAAATTTAAATGATTGAAAGAATTCAACCTTCAATTTTTTTTTAATTTCTTGCCAGGGAATATTTAGGAACGTGAAAATTATTTGAAGGAATATAAAAATTATGATACCAAATAAACCAATGACATCAAACAGATAGAATGTATTTCGTCAAAATGATGTATCTAAGGATCAGCTCATATTTTTATGATTCTTATTTCTCATTGCGTCCGCTGCTGTACTCGTGCAAGATTTGCACCAGTCAGAGTTAATTAAACCTTGTTTTTTTCCCTTCATTCTCTGTTTTTTTTTTTATTTTTTTTTTCATTTTTAATTTTTTTTAAATTTAAAAGTAGTTTCCAGAAATCGCTACAAACTACTATTTTTTTGTATCGCGCTACTCACTACTCTACTTTTTTTAAAAAGTAGTGCGCTACACTACTTACTACTAAAAAATGTAGCTACTACAGTAGTTTCGCTACTTGTAGCGCGCTACTTCCGACCACTGGGCTTGAGCTTTGATGATCATCAGACTTCAATACTACTTATAAATGTGTCGTCATTCACAAATAATGACTTTGTTGCCTGTATACACGATGAGAAGTGGTGGATGGGAAAAGTTGAAGACAAAAGTGAAGCTAACAATCAAGGGCGGATCCAGCTTCTGGTTAAGGAGGGGGTCATTTTCGGAAAGGGGAGGGGTCAAACTACAATTTTTATGCAAATTGGGGGGTTTTGACAAGTTTTTCGTAATATAAGTACCAAAAATGCAATTTTAACAAAATTTTGTCGGTTAAGGGGAGGGGGGGGTCATGACTCCCCCCCCCTCTGGATCCGCGCCTGCTAACAATGATATTTTGGTGCATTTCTTTCATCCTTCTGGACCAAAAACTGCCTTTCAACTGTCAAAAAATGATACTGTGTGGGTACCCGCAAAGAAAATAGTACGTAAAGTTACTTCATTGGAACTCACAACGTTTTCTGGAAGAACACACAACATAACTGATAAACTGTGCAATGAAATATCATGTTTGTTCAACTCTTTAACCAAAATTACAGCTGGCAAGTAGTTAAGAGTTGAACACAAAAGTATATTTAAAAAACATTAATGTGTGTAATAGTTTACACCATTGTAGTGCATAAAACATATGGGTAAGTTCAAGAATTTTACAGTAGTACTACTACTACTATCGATTATTTTTTAAAAAAGACGAAATTAAAAGTGCATTGTTAACTTATAGATTTCAGCATTATTTAACTTTGTCAGCTAAGATAATTTTAAGCCTTAGCTGCTAATTTAGCATTGCACGAGTGTATTAAAAAAGTAACGTTTTTGTTGAAATTCGCAGCTCTATAACTCAAAACCAAGTTGAGTCTCAGTCATAATTTTTTGTGAGATGTTCTTATTAGTATTAAGAACATTTCATACAATTTTCATTTTTTTTTCATTCAGTCCCTTTTCAGATATTGACCTACGAAAATTGGCATTTTCGCGTTTTCCGCCATTTTTGAAGACCCGTAGAAAAAAAAGGAGTTCATTATAAAGACTAAAACTTATGCTGCTGGTAGTATTATGAGTACTCAAACACAGAAATAAAATAATATTGCTGAGTCTCTCTTCCTTCATAAAAATTTATGATCTTAAAAATGACCAATTTCTACGTTTTTTCCTAGTTTTTAGAGAAAGATTTTGACCAACTTTCTTACAAGATAGGGAAATTTAAAGAAAGTGTATTTAAAGGAAATTTTATGCTGAACACACTGGTTTTTAAATTATTTTGATATCTTTAAAAACGACTTGGCAATAAAATTTTTCGCAAACCCTGTTTTTCTATCAAATTTGCCAAATCGCCATTTTGAAATGGCTGCCAAATAAAAAATATAGCATGTAAATTTTTTTCAATTGCAGTTTTGTTCATGTCTACCCATAGGTAATCCATGATAAAAGAATCAGGAAAATTAAAAATGTTGAGCAACACGACTGGGTGATTTGAAATGGATTGACCCATATATATATATATATATATATATATATATATATATATATATATATATATATATATATATATATATATATAATTTTTCAGTATTTTTACTGAATTCCGTAATTTTTGAGTGTGTAAAATACAGTACACAGGGAAAGAGAAGGGGTATTGTAGGCTAAATTCAATATCTGACAGTCAATTTCATGCATGCAATTAAAATAGTTGGCTCTACAGAAACAAAAACTCATGGATTTAAATACAGGTATAGTAATATATACCGACATTGCCATGTTTGATCACACATATACTCAATTTCAGTATTTTTCATCCTATTTGGGTCATATGTCTGATTTTAACTATTTTTTGTTTAAACTTAGTTGTATATGTTCTGTGCAAAAACTGTGAGTGGGCAGTCTGGTTCAAAAATATAAGTTAGGCTTACATTGTTATGCGGACAAAAGAGTTAAATTTTCAATCTTTGAGTTAAATATATATCAAAATGTTGGCTCCTTTATCAAAAATTACATCGTTCATAATCTCAATAAAATATCTTTTTCAAAGTTATTCCCAGGTTCCCAGTTTATGTTAATTGCTGATTTTATTTCTCTTATAAAATGTCTTTTTAAATATTATATCGTAGGCAGAAAAAAAAAAGTAAATAAAGTATGTACCCTCTGGGGTCTATCGTAACTTTTAAGGGACGATTTTTCTTTCCTTAATAAAAAATTTATTTTTTACATGATATTTTTTAAATTATTTTTCCTGTCCATTAAACATTGTTTGTAACCAGTATACAAAATATCTTTGGAAAAAAATGTCAGGCATTAATGGGTTAAACGGCTTCCTGTTGAGAGTTATATTTCTTAGGTTAAAGACGAAATTTCTAAAAATAAATTCAAGATTATTAAAGTCGCTTAGTTTAAGAAAAAAAATAAGTCATTAGTGCCTTCTTTTTCAAATTCATATCAACTAATTTAAGCATTGCTCATAAAATTGATAATATTTGAAATAATTAAATTAAAATTAACCTCTCAAGATATCTGCAATCATTTAATTGACAGGCTTAATTTTACTTTTGACCCTTAAAATTCATTAAATGTGCATAAGCACATAAAACTAAAGATATACAAAATGTGTGATGTCACACTTCTTGTTACTTTCTCCCTTGTTACAAATTGTCATACTTTCACGAGTCCCCTCCTCTCAAAGCATGACATCATTTGTAGACAACCGCCCTCCCCTCCCTCTGAAGACAAACCCAAGAAATAAACAATTTCAGCGATTTTGATGAAATTTCAAAACTTAATACGAAATTAAACAAAGTTTTAATCCGAGCAAGATATTTCTTTTTCATTTAGCTTAAAAATTCCAGTAAGGTTTTTTAATAAAATTATTTTCCTCTTCCAAGCCTGGCAAAAGAAGTCCTAATTCTCTTTTCATTAAACAAATTATGTAATTTAAATTAATCATTTTTTTTTCTCCTACTGCGATGACTTCCAACTGCTTCTTTCACACTTTGCCTGTTAACGTTGTGTAACTTTTGAAACTTTCTTTACCAATATTGTGAGCACTCTCCTGGTGGCTCATTTTTGGGATTGTAGAGTGGCAATTTTGGTACTTATTTTCTCTCTCTCACTGAGATAATCATTACCTCTCCGGGGTCATATCGACACGATCGACATCTAGGGATCCACAGCGCATTAAAGAGGTGAGGGTAATGCAATACCTCGCTAAGCGCAAGGTTCGGGGCCGTAACAGACCATAGTTTCGAGGAGGGTTTTACCAAACCTATTTCTCGTCAAACCTATAAAGTTAAATTTGATTTCATATTCTATACTCTGTTGAATTTTGTTACAAGTGATGTTAAAAGGGTATTAGCATGAAAAATGGAAAAAAAAAAAAAAAAAGGACCTATCTTTTCAATGCAGAAAAATAAAAAAATCTGGTTAGTAGAGTTTTTCGGATGAGTACTTTTGAAATTTATATCGGACGGGGGGGGGGGGGGGGGGAGGGGGGAGACACTTATAAGATGTGTCAAATATAGAGTTTCGTACTTTAAAATTTGAAGAATTTTTGTGTTTTTTTAGTGGTATTTAAAATTTGAAGAGAAAGGTGTATTGTTAAGAAATTATGTTTGCAATAACTATAATAAAAATTAATACTGCAGAAAAACACTTAATTTGTACAATTATTCAACAATGATAATTTCATTTTTCAAATGCAGTTTCAAAGTAAATAAGAAAGTTAAAATAATATAGCAATGATGATTTTTCAGTGAGAAACTATGAAAAGCATTTTTGTAATAGTTTAGAAAAATTTCGGACGGGGTTTGAACCCTAAAAACCCACCCCTTAAATACGGCTCTGGCAAGGTTCATACATTAAGAGGTGAACTTCAAGCTGATCTGACGCCCAGTACGTTAGCCGTCCATAGGCGGATTTAGGCCGTGATTCTAGGGGTACAAACTATACTGGATCTTGTGTGTGTGTGGGGGGGGGGGGGTCCCTGCGACGAACTCCGAATTCGAGGGCCCTAATTCGGAAAATTTTGAAAATTTACCTTAAAAATGCTGATTTTATGTTTACTTCAGACCTTAGGAGCGTATAGCACTGTTTAATGGAATGATGTGCAAGAACTTGAAACAGTTCATATGGTTTTGGATAAAGAATAATAATTATAGTCACGTTTTTATCTTAACATTACTGACCATGGTTGTTTCAAAGTAAAAGAAATTGTAATGATAACTACATAATTTTTTTATAACGCAGCATTGAATAATAAGTAATTAAGAAATGAGTTTATTTAACGTATATACATATTTATTATTAAGATAAACTGTATATTTTTTTTCTTTGGGGGGAGAATTGTTTGCCTTCTAGTAAATTAAGTTGCTCTTATAGTGAAAAAAATATTGAAAAGTTTTTGACCACTGTTTTTCTTGATGAAATGTATTTAATTTTTTTTAACCCAACCAAAAATGTTAAGGGTGCGGCGCACTCCCTGGCATCCCCGTAAATCCGCATATGGAGTCGCCCCGGCGTAACGTGCCACTTTCGTAGACCACTATCGTCTACTGATCCCAGTCACATGTGGGGACGCCCAGTGATCCCGCATAAGGTAACATATAAGGTTTATCACTAAAAGGTGGGTTGAGATACAGAAAAGAAAAGTCTATCGACATCTCACTAAATAAAATGCTCCCTGAACTTATGAAACTATTTTCCTTCTTTTTTTCCGGTAGCTTTTTAACTTCTAATATTACGGCTTTCATGATTTGTTCTACCTTTCAACATGCTTCTACTTTTTAATAGTTCTCAGGAAAATGGACGGTGATTGTCTAAGACCTCAGAATCGCATGCATTGTCATTGTTGATAACAGCTCGAGAATAATCTTGAACAACGAGTCTCAAGTTTTTATCTTCATTGGCGTTTCATTTTCAATTCAAAACGAATTCTACATGCATACATCAAAGCGTTACCAGAAGCGAGAAACTTTCCATGTACGTTTGGTGCCAAATTCATTCACAATTCAAGTAGCAACCTTGAAACGAGTATGACAGAACAGTATACATCTTTCATATAATCATATAAAATACCATGCTTAAAATATTGTTGCACGAAGTTATGCGATCAACTGTTTAAACAACAGTATGGTTCATATAATTTCATTTCAATTAGTTTGAATGAGAAGAATGGAATTCAAAAGGGGTAAACACAAAAATTTGGCCCATGTGGTTCACTAGGGAAACTAAGGACGCTCTAAACCGTAAGCAAGCTGCTTTTCGTCGATTAAAAGAAACTGGTCACAGTGCAGACAGGCTACAGTATTGTGAGGCTAGGCGTAGTTTTAAGTATTTGGTACGGTTTCAGAAAAGAGAATTGGAACAAAAGCTGACAGATAATATTGACAGGAATCCAAAGGAGTTTTTTGCATACGCAAATTCTGGGAAAGTTCGAAATAGTCAAATTGGGCCACTAGTAGATGAGCATGGAAATTTAATTCAGAATGATGGTGATATAGCAAATGTTCTAAACGACTTTTTTTCCAGTGTTTTTAACGATAACTGTATTTCAACAGTTGACACAAGCAAGACACAAGCTACTACACAGCTTGAGGACTTTGTATTTTCCAGGGAGGACGTATTACTTTATTTGAAAAAAATTAAAACCACAAAAGCTCCGGGGCCAGATAATATTTATCCAAAAATTCTAGTAGAATGTGCAGAGGAATTAGTTGACGTTATAGTTAATATATTCAATGCTTCGTATAACTCGGGGATAGTGCCAGAGGACTGGAAACTAGCGAACATTACACCACTCTTCAAGAAAGGGTCTAGAGGTAATGCAGGAAATTATAGGCCTGTGAGTCTGACTTCAGTGGTTTGTAAAATTTTTGAAACATTGATCAAAACTAAGATTATGAATTTCTTAGAAAAAAATGGGCTGTTGAGTAGTTTTCAGTATGGTTTCAGAAAAGGTAAATCGTGTGCTACTAATTTATTACATTTCTACGACAAGGTTACCTTGGCTTTAGATAGCAAAAAATGCGTAGATGTTGTTTACATAGATTTTCAAAAAGCTTTCGATAAGGTACCGCATGTAGCACTACTCAGTAAATTAGCTGATACAGGGGTAGGAGGTAAAATTCTAGTTTGGGTTAGGAATTGGCTGACAGGAAGGAAACAAAGAGTAGTTGTTAGGGGTAACTATTCTAAATGGAGTGAGGTTTTAAGTGGGGTTCCCCAAGGATCAGTATTAGGTCCCCTTTTGTTTATTATTTTTATGAATGACATCCATGAAAATGTTTCTGGAAACATGAATTGTTTTGCCGATGATGTCAAACTTATGGGGGTTGTAGAAAATGACGAACAAATAAATCAGCTGCAACAGGATTTGGATCATATTACTAAATGGGCAGACAAATGGGGTATGGCAGTTAATGTTGGGAAATGTCAAGTGTTGCATTTCGGTCATGGAAATAAGCATACAAGCTATTATTTACAGGGTTCAGTCATTAGTAGGGCAGATAATGTTATGGACCTAGGTGTCTTAATAAATCAGGACTTCAAGTTTAGTGAACAGTGCAGCATAGCTAGTAACAAAGCCAATAGGATGCTTGGGTTTATTAATAGATCTATTTCAAACAAATCTAAGAAGGTTCTTCTGCCTCTATATAGAAGTTTGGTAAGACCTCATTTGGAGTATGCTGTTCAGTTTTGGTCTCCTTATCTGAAGAAAGACATTAATTTATTGGAAAGGGTACAAAGAAGGGCTACAAGGTTAGTAAATGGGTTTTCTAATTTAGACTATGATTCCAGACTTAGAATGCTTAATATGTATAGTCTTGAGCGAAGGAGAGCCAGAGGGGACATGATTCAGTTGTTTAAATTTATTAAAATGAATGATGTTACGGGGTTAGATTTTCGCACGGAAAGCAGGACAAGGGGTCATTGTTTTAAGCTGTTTAAATCTCAGGCTAATCTTGAAATTCGAAAAAATTACTATTTTAGCAGGGTAGTGGGAACTTGGAATAGCTTACCGGAAGAGGCGGTAAAGAGCAATGGAGTAGATGGCTTTAAGAGGGCCATTGATCTTCATTGGGGTCTTTAATTTGACTAGGATCAGCCAAGTTGGGCCCAGAGCCTGTTGCTGGTCGCCACATTTGTATTTGTATTTGTATTTGTATAAACCTACTTCAACATTGCACGACGCTCACTTGAATCCGAAACTAGTTTTCAGAAATATATTGTTTTGCGAACCGCCAACTTTTTAATGTATCTTTGATTGCGGGTAGTATTCCAGTTAAATATATGATGGCTCAGTGGTTGTTTTTGAACCAGGGCCGTAACCAGCTCTTAGTTTCGGGGAGGGTTTTACCAAACCTATTTCTCGTGAAATCTATAAGTCAATAAAATTTGATTTCATGTTCTATATTATTTTGTTTTTTGTTACAATATATGTTGAAAGAGAAGAAAAACATGAAAAATGTAAAAAATAAATGACTCATATTTTCAATGAAGAAAAACAAATCTGGATAGATGAGCGTACTCATATACGCGGATTTGAAAGAGTACTTTTGAAATTTCAATCTTACGGCACTTGTAAAAATATGAAAAATGTAAAAGATAAATGACTCATATTTTCAATGAAGAAAAACAAATCTGGATAGATGTGAGAGTACTCATATACGCGGATTTGAAAGAGTACTTTTGAAATTTCAATCTTACGGCACTTGTAAGATGTGTTAAATATAGAGTTTGATACTTATAAATTTGAAGAACTTTGGTGTTTTTATTTTAGTGGTATTAAAAACTCGAAGGGAAAGATGTATTGTTAAAAAATATGTTTGCAATAACTACAATAAAAATAAATACTGCAGAAAAAACACTCAATTTGTATAATTTTTCAATAATGATAATTTCATTTTTCAAATGCAGTTTCAAAGTAAATAAGAAAATTAAATAAAATTAGCAATAATAATTTTTTCAGTGAGAAACTATGAAAAGCATTTTTGTAGTAGCTCTGAAAAAATTCGGAGGGGGTTTAAACCCTAAAAACCAATCTCTTAAATACGGCCATGTGCTGAACTATATATTATTCGTGTTACAGAATACATTTAGCAAGAAGAGAAATGAAAAAAAAGCTTTTATTCCACACAATTAAAATCGTCAAAATAGGTTTGAAGGCGAAGTAACAGCTTTTAGCTTGAAGTGATGTTCTACTAGGTTTATTTAATTTTAACAGTTCTACATTACACAAACAATTCTTGAAAGCAGGAATACATTACTGCTGCTGTGCTAAAACAAAAGCTGCATTTATATTTAAGTTTATTATTGTAAACCAACACATCCGTTGAAACAAGTCAAAAATAGATAATTTGGTTTATGCTTTTATCTAAAAGGAAAATAGTAAAAAAATATGCATTGCTATAGTTATTCTGAAGCAAACTTTAAACAAATGTGTTATTTTCAATGACATGAGCCATAACACAAGAAAAGTCCTCTATATTTATTTACACTGAGCGCATTTCTAATCACTTCAGGTTTTCAAGTAGCTGCTTGTGATATATTATCTTCTTGTAAAATCTTTCAAGAAAATAACTAGGTCCGTAATATGCATTCATATTTTTCAGCTCAAAAATGATCTTTCATGTTGTTATCTTCCGTGTTTGTTGAAATCTTGTCAACATATTATATCTTTTTCTTCTAGTATGCTCTCTGATAAATCAGAGCCTCTTAAGAGTTTGATAATATCCCTTCTTGTAATACACTGTTCTTGGTGATTCAAATCATTAGAGCTATAAAACTAGGACTGCTTCTATTATAATAGTAGTTGATGATTCAAGTCATTACAACTATAAAACTATGACAACTTCCATTATAGTAGTAGTTTATAGGTGTGAATGCTTCTGTTTTAAAATGAAAAGACACCCGCTATGTGTAAATAGACTTCAAAATGGGAGATAATTTTAGAGGAGAGAGATTGTGGTTTCTGATCCTATTAACAGTTAGATTTCTGCACTTCAGACCTCTATAACGCAGTAAAAAACGTTAAAAAGTTTTTAGCTCTTCATCATGCAAAACAGTATACAGTTCATGTTTGAGAAAAAAATCCATTGCTCAAAATTGCTGTTTAAGATATACAATGACTTAAAATGAAGAAAGCATTTGCTTTGAAATGTATGAACTTTTCCCCACTTTAAAGTCTAAATAATTTTTTCAAACACTTTTGTATCTAACAGTTGTACGCTACAAAAGCAAAAAACTGGATCTAAAAAATACAATTTCATCTATCTTCCTTATTGTTGGTAAGTAAGGGTTTGAGAGATGATGGAAGTATTGCACATTTGGCAATACTTCCTGCAGAATGTCTTGCTGAACGTTCAACATTATATGAACGTTTCTGATGCTAAATTGGATTTTGGATCGAATCCGCGTTTCAACCGGATAATGACTCCCCAACCAAATAGCGTTTTGAATGCAATCGTTCATGATATCCTTGAGCCAGTCCAGACAACTATGCACCTCTTCTTCGATTTTTCTTTGTAAATTGCTGAATCAAATAACTAAAAAATAAGTCCCAGTAATACAGTCTTCTGGTGAGGTACAAAATAAGATAACTGATCTTGATGATTTTAAAATATTCTAGGGTATATGCGAATTAGATGACTAATTTGCAATACCGTAAAATGGGGTGTATAGGAACAGCGGGGTCAATCGGAACAAAACTTCCCGACCGTACAAAGAAATTCTTCATAAATATACTATTGGGTACTTTTTGCCGTGAATTTTTTTTAAGAAAGATAAGATCATAGGAAGTAGGAAAAAAATACTTTTGTGAATCTGGCAACGCTACTGGCTTCTAAGGAGGGCTGCACGTGGAATGCTAGACAACATCACATTTTTATAGACTGCAAAACTTCATATGCATGAACAAACCTTCTTATATTTAAAAACTAAGAGTGGTATGTTTTAATTATACATGTATCTGATCAACAGAATACCGCATTAGAATTTACATTTTTTATAAAATGTGTCATAAAAATGAAGAATTCTGAAAAATGCCATAGGAAAAAAAAATTGCGGGGGGAATCGGAACACTTAGTTCTGTTGTTCCAATTCAAACTTATTTGAAGGAAGCTGTTTGAAAAATCAAGGTTCTAACCCCAATTCTTCTAATCAAGACAAGGACAAGGATTTATTACTGTTTATACCTTCTCGTGAGCAACTAGATCTTAGAATGACAAAAAGTTGCAGACTTCAAAAGATTTTTTCCCCAGGAGACATTTTTTTACTTAAAATACGAGGGGGAAAGTTACATAGACTTTATGTAGTATAAGTCCAGCACACAGACAGTGATGAATAAGCGAAAAAATCTTTCAGGGCAGTCCCCGAAACCCAGAGATTTTAAGAAACAAAAGAAAAAGCAGAGTTTATCCAAGGAGATGTTATGGAAAAACTTAAGCCAAGTCACAATCGCTAGTTTTAAGGACAAGTACATATTTGTGGGCGACATGAGTGACTTCCATTCATGTTAAATCTTTGTATTTGAATTCAAAAGCATTTCTTAAAATTACTTTTCATTTTTCATAAGGTGAAAATTATTTTGAAATTTGACAAATTATAAACGTTTACTGGTACTGAAATTATATATTTATTTGACAGTAATTATCTATTCTTATTCTCCCCCATCAATATTACTCATGTTTGTTAGACCTATTACAGGTTAAAGTGAAAAAAATAAAAATTTTAACATGTGTTCCGATTGACCCCTACCAGTGGGGTGATTCGGAACACCCATTATTTCCTATATATTTTAATAATAATTGTTCAAAATGTTTTGTCTTTGCTTGGAATATCAAAAGTAAAGCAAGACCGAAGTTTTTACCCAAAAACCAAATTTATAAAAAATCTTTTAACTGCTTTTTTTACAATCAAAGCTGAAAAGTGTTCCGATTCACCCCATTTTACGGTATCTGTAATTGTTTTATTGATATTAACATATGGTAAAGCAGTTTTTAATTCTGAGGTGTTATGTCACGAAAGTCCATGCAAGTAAGGTCAGAATGGATTATTTTGTGTGCAGAACCTGGTAAGATGGATTTTTCTTGCTTGTGGAACTAATTTTTTGACTTTAGAAGGTAAGGAATTATTCTACAAGATTAAGTATTTCTTCCCTGCACTAATTATTTGTAAAGTACAAGTTGTCGTGCAAAACCCGCGTGTGGTGAAGGATGTTGACGATACGCTACGAAAATCAAACTGAAAACGAAAACGACAGAGTGGGTTAAAATGACAAAAAACTGAGCGGTGAAATGACGACTGGATTGCTCATTTATCCCCATATCCTACTCTTGTTCAAGGACCTATTACATTTAGGTAAAGCTCTAGACAGTAACGTTTATTCAGATAAAGATTTTCGAGCTTCGTAAACCACTAATGCTGTTGAAACAAACAAACAAAAGAATGCTTAAGCTATTGATTATTTCATTTTTTAGAGTTCCCTTCAAGCTCAATCAAGTCAGCAACACTACCTCCATAGCCTATAAACTCCTCAAATGTTTTCTCACCGCCATCCGGCTCAGCAGAAAGCCTACAAGAAAGCAGCCGTGATAAAAAGGAAGAAACTTCCTCTTCACCCTTATTCTAGAGAGGCAATTATGTCAGAAGCATTACCTCAAAAGCCTACTAATTTCTCAGCTGTTCTTCCATGCCCACCAAATTCCTTGACACTTTTTCCATAGCTCCTCATTTATTTGCTCACCATGTCTTCTTTTCAAAACAACCAGAAAACAAAGGAGGGAGCTCTAAAACCTATAGTTTATCGACCCTATAGTTTATCGACAAAAGCTGTTGTCGGATATCTTCGTATCCATAAGTTCTCATTTTTGCATTGAAAAAGGCTTTCCTTGTAAAGCCGAAGCACATGCCTGCATTATTCCTGCGCATTTGTGCTTTTTATAATTACATGTTTGCTTGTATTCAAAATAATGTTTACAACGAAATGAAAACGAGTTAATATAAAAGAAAAAATAATAGTAAACTCCACATTGTTTAGTAGTAATGTTATTATAGGTTTAATCTTCGTTTTTGCTACTTGAGTAATTTAAGATGAAATTTTCCCGACTGCAATTAAAAATCACTACTATACGGAAACCTTTGTTAATTCATATGAGTTATAGCTGCCTTTTATATACTAGAGCGGCGGTGTGTGTACAGTACAGTTTTTTTTTTTTTTTTTGAAGCGTTTTGATTTACATTCGTATAATTTTATATAAACATAACTTGGCTTCTACTTAAACGCAAGCAGAAAACATACTGAGAAACAGAGGGAGCAACTATTTCACTGTAAAAACAAAAATGATTTATGTTTTACTTTTCACACCTTCAATGACTTTTGCTCAATTCTTAAGCAAATTCAAAGGCATTCACAAGATTGCTATCTGCGGTCGTATTTCAAGTTTCAAAAGCTATGAAAATGCGGCCGCTCTGTCAAAATTTCTTTTATGTGCATCATAGGAACATGCGAAAACTTTCGAGCTTTATTTGCTATTTCCTTACGAATTGCAATCCATTGCATTGCTGAATCAAACGCAAGGAGGAAGTAACAATAGGGTAAACGTATCACTAACATTTCTGACAGGCGACTCTGACAAAAGTAGCTCTGAATTCTCCACCTGTTCTGAGAAAATCAGTATAAATTCAATTTTGGGAATAAAACATCATTTCTGATGATGAATAGACATTTTTTTCCCGGCTGTATAACAACGAGTAATGAGATGGAACAAGTACAGATATATTTAACATGCACGCTTCAACAGTTGGAATATTTCATGAAGTGTATATTTTAACGAGCTCAGTATCATCTCACATTTTACGCACGATAACTTGATTTTTTTTAACTCTCAAGCAACTTTTGCATGATATATGCTCAAATGTATGAAGTGTGCTCCCGCTTTGCCAGCAAGACTTCTATTTTCGCAACTCGTTAGTCCTATGTACATACTTCTAATTGCAAAAATTGTCAAAATGAAATGCTGAGTTAAGATACTGAAAACAAAGAAATTGTATAATATTTCATCCAACACCTTTTTAAAACATGAAATATTTGTGTCGATTTTTGATGAAAATCTAGCAAACATTTTTTTCTTAATTTGTTTGTTTCAAGCATAAGACAATTTCGAATGGAATCGACTCTGAACATTTTTTGGCACAAACTTAACATCGTCCGCTTTTCCGCAGTCCAATCGCATTTACAACCGAATGGTGATGTAGTTCAATAGCAATTGCAACCGAATAGCTTTTCGACACTACATAACTATTTTTACCTTTAATTCGATGAATCGTTTGAAAATGGTAGTTTAATATTTTGTTCGAGTTAGGCGTTCAGCTCTGTTCAGGAAAATGTGATGAGATTTGATATATTAGACAGTTCTATCACAAAAAAAAAAAAAAAAAAAAAAAAAAAAAAAAACAGTATCACTGGTTTCGGATCTTCATTTCTATCATAAAAAGAACCCCGCATATTGGCCTTGTTGATACCTTCCATATTTTTATTATAATACAAGGTGATGGTTCTTGCAATTTTGTATCATATGTCAAATAGAGAAAGAGATCTGGAAAATGAAACCATAGTTGAAAAAGATAAACTGATCATAATAATTAAAAAGTTATTTATTTATTTGTTTGTTAATGTTTTGAAGTAAAGTGAGACGCTTAAGAAAAATGTGGTAATTGAATAATAAAAGGAACACTAGTAGAACTCGGAAAAAAAATAAATATATTTACTGTCAAGATTATTATCAAAAAGTCACAAGTGAAACTGAAAACTAAAGAATTCACCAAAAGCCACAGTAATAATGGATTAGTCGAAATTTCCGATGGTTGCATTTTTAAATATTACTACAACAAATTGAAGGTATGTTAGCCTCCATATCAGGAAAAAGCGATCCTATTGTGTTATTTGTGTTTGTTTGTGTAGAACCGAATTTATAAATATGTTAACATATTTTTTTTAATCAAAGACTAGACATTAAGTATGCTAAACAAGAGTGCAATAGCATACGCAAAAGCTGTGCCTAGTGTTGAGATATTTCTGGTTTGGTGAGAAGTTAAACATCTAGATTATACGAATAGCATACATTTGTATAATTAAACATTACATTGTATTCCCTCGCATCATTACGTTAAATAACGATTCTGCAGTGCCTTCTATCCTGCATAGCATAGTCTTTCTTTTCAGCGTGACACTTTCAAAGAAAAAGGTGAAACATTAGCGACAAAGATGCACACAAGTATGCGACAAAACAAGATTAAAATGAAGTAAGTATGAAATATTGAACACTTTCGCTTGATGCCACTGAAGTAAAGGCCACAGATCACATTTTATGCTTCAACGGCGATCACAGCCTCGTCAAGGTTGAAGAAAATATCGCATTTGCTTGCAAATATTACTGACTTATATAGCACTTGGAAAACAATAGCTTGGAGAAAAGTTAGCGCTTCTACAGCACATGCGCGCAGCGTCTGAGGCTTTGAAGAATGCTACATGTATGTTCCTGAATTCATTTTATATTTCAGCAGAAAACAGGAATTGTTTCCTTTTAAGGTAGCGTCTGTAACAGCTGAGGATTTTATGGGTCTCTCCGCGAATTTTGTTATTGAAGATGTGTATTCTTTTGGGGAAGTTTTTGCTTTATTTCTGCCAACATTCTAGCGAGAATTTCAATGGAATTTCATCGCATGAGCAATAGAGAATAAAAACAAAGCGGTTTATGCATGCAATTCATTATTTAGATTGTTAATTATCCCTCGTAAAATTGAAATTTACACTTTTATGCTATTTATCATTTTTCTTTGAGTGTCATTCCCGAGAACGTAAGGTAATGAAGTACTGAAGAAGCAGAAGAACAATAATAGTAAAACATTGTAATTTTAATGAAATGCAAAATGACACATAAACATAAGCCTCAACGAGTAGTTTTAAAAAAATCATGACTATGAATGTGGGCAATTGTTTTGAATTTGAATTATTTATTAAGGCTTTTTAGTAGTTCATATAAGAATATCATACTGAAAAGGCTCGGTGAAATTCGTGAAAACATTTACGAAGAAGTGAGTCTGCCACAGATCATTTTACTTTGGCCAATGCTTCAATATCTTTGAAAGCTTCTATGACTTTTTTCTCCCGCTGTGTTTTTAAAGCGTTTTGACGCTCGACGCAACAACTGCGTGGCTCTCCTGTATAGCAGTGGTGCTCAACCTACAGACCGTGGGCCGCATGCGGCCCGGTACGATTACCCGATTAGTTTAATGTTACAAATGGAAAACCAGGATTAGCCTTAATGCCAGAAATTTGAAGCCAAATATTCAGAAATTGATTTCTGTCAAACAGATGCAAGTAGTAGGGCTGCGACATCGATGTCGATGTTTTGGAAACATCGATGTTTTAACCATCGATGTTTGAGGGTCGATGTTTTTCCAACATCGATGTTTTGGGTTCGATGTTTTTTTTTCGATGTCGATGTTTTATAATCCAGCAAAAAAAAAAAAAAAAAAAAAGGCTGATAAAAATAGGCGATAAGCAGACATATTAAGAAGTTTTCATCCTTAATCAGAAGTTTCAGTATTTATCTCATTGGAAAGCATTTTCTATTATTATTATCGATGTTTTGCTCTCGATGTTTTCAAAGCATTTCTGATTTGCTTTTGCCGTTTTTTTTCATTTAATTTATTTTATTATTATTCTTTATGTCAATGTTTTATATTTCAGGAAAAAAAAAAAAAAAGATATGCCGCCAAAAGTTACATCGTTAATCCCAGCCGTTACACTATCAATCCCGTTGGAAGACGTTTTTAATAGTTACCATCGATGTCTTACGGCCGATATCTTTTAATGATCGCTGTTTTTTTCTTTTGATGTCTGTTTTACCCTTCAGCAAAAAGCAAGAAAAATATGCAATGAAAAAGATTCATTTTTAACAGATGCAATATCTATAGTGTTAAAATAAAGTTTTCTTTAAAAAATTATTAACGATGATTTACGGTCAACAATTTTTAAACATGTTTTTGTTTTGCGTTTGAAATTTTTTTCGATAACGGTGTTTTAAACTTCAGCAAAACAGTTTAATGGAAATATGCGATAAATAAAAATAACACAGTTAATCAACAGTTGCAGTATCTATCTCACAAAAAAGAAGTTTCATATAATTGACATTGATATCATACGGCTGATGTTTTTCAGGAGACAAAAGATAAATCTAATTGAGTGATATAAAGAGGCGCAATGTATTGGGGAGTTACTGTATTACTGTACATTTAAATGTTTAGGCAATTTGTATAAAAAAGATCGATGTTTTGAAACATCGATGTTTTGAAACATCGATGTTTGAAACCATCGATGTTTTATGGTCGATGTATCAATACCATCGATGTCTTAATTTCGATACATCGATGTCTTGAAACATCGATGTTTTGCCTTCGATGTCGCACCCCTAGCAAGTAGTAAAATAAACATCGAGTAACAATAGCAATTCTTGGTTTGCTATTTCCTTTCCTTTTCCCTGTTTTCCCATGCTATTCAGAAATTTAAAAAATATTTTGAACTTTTATGTCTGTTTTGGCCTGTGAGAATAATTTTAAAACGAGATACTGGTTAGGGTAAAAAGAAGGTCGGGCACCACTGATGTATACCTACTCCTTACTCCTTTTTTAAACATGAAATTTTGCACCCAAAGCTTCTTTGTAATCATGCTATCATGTTGTTCGTTCGTGGCTCCTTTCTTTTTAAGTATACTTTTAGTCATTTCCATCCAACACAGCGTCACACTCAATACTTTTGAAATTTTCTTCTACTATGCAAGGGACTATACAGATGTGGCAAATATAAAGGGTTGCTCTAACATGTTCTGTATCTATCACTGAGTAACATGAACTGTTTGATGCGAATAATTACACTGCCTTGTTAAAAAAATTACAATGCTTCTAACATTATTCTTACTTATTCTTACATAATATGATCTCCTGAATTAAAATATATGACCAAAATTTTTCCCACCACCTTCCACTTTCTAGAGATATCCCCCCCCCCCTATTTTCGATATCAGACTCGCTGTTTTCGTCAGTTTCATAGCCATCATTTTGATTTGGTAGGGAAGAGAGCTTTATTAACCACTAATTAGAGCTTGCAGTTATTAATTGCAAGAAAAATAAGATTTTTTAGAAAATCTGAATTTAAATCATTGCATTATAGTTCGCTTAAAATATGTTGGCAATTAATGAAGGCAAAAAACCGCTTCATGATCGGATATATATATCTCGTTTCTTATAAATACATATTATTTTAAATCTGACTAGAGCATTAATTAATATGAATGATTTTTCTCAAACACATAGTTTCCCCTTGCATTTCTATAATAATGATACTTTTTTTTTCTTAGATATTAACAAACTATTTAGCGTTTGAATATATAAATTTTTCCGTCTGATGCTTAATTTTAAGAAAGTCTTCATCGTAACTTTATGAGTCACAAGTTATTTTTGCTCATTTTAGTTTTAATTTTTTTTTTTTTTTGTTGTGGAATGACTCTTTCAATCAATAATAGATCAACAGCCGTTCCAACAGAAGTTTACATTTTGTACTAGTACGTATTAACATTTAGGATTAAAAAAATAATAATAATGACTTTAATTTAAAGAAATAAGTCTGAACTTATTCTCATCTGGGCTTTTGAGTAATTAAAATCTCTCATACATGATATTGAATGTTTTTACAAATCTGGAATCACAGTGTAAAGCGGTGGTTCTAAACCTTTTAGTACTCACAACCCAATATTTAATCATAATTTTCATCATGCCCCTTCTATGATGCCCTCCTCATAAAACAAAAGAAAAAAAAAATATTTTGCGCATTCACACACATTAACCCAAGCAGCACAAAGGCGTTCAAAACACGTTCTGCAACACGTACAGAGCGCACCAGCCGGCACGTTCAAAACACGTTCTCGCAGCACGTGTTGTCTACGTCTATGTGTCTCATCGATCGATGGTAATATGACACGTCGAAATCTGGTGTTGACCACCTTTTTTTGTCCCAGTTTTGAACGTGGAATTATAGGTTATATTTAGGTTCTGGAAATACGTTTGTTTTCAGTGCTCCCCAGCTAAAAAAGTATACTACGTATACCCCACTATCCGGGGCCGTGACGTGTTTTAACCGTGACGTCATTTTTGATCCGCCATTTTTGATCCATGATCTTTGCCATCTTGACTTTAATTATTTAATTCCTTAATTAATTTATTTAATTTAATTATTGCTTGTTTAATTACTTTGAATTTAATATAATCATTCCGCGGGATTCGAACGCGTGTCCCTTGCGACTCCAGCAGGATACGCTATCCACTAGACGCTACTTGATCTTAACGAGGGAGAAAAATAATACTTTAAAAGGAAAATTTTTTGCAGGAGGCGCCATCTATGAAAGATTAAGGGCGTAAATCATAACTTTTTATTAGTATTAATATAATGTTTTTTTACTGAAATGCATGCAAATCTGATTAGGATCTTGGGAGAAAGAGTTGTTTAGGATAAAACTTAAAGTTTCTGCAGATATGATTCCTGCCCCCATTCTAAAAAGCAGCAATTTACGACCTCAATTCTGAGAAATTAAGCACCTCCTTAAGCACTGAAATGACACCGTGATAATATTACTGTTTTTACACGTCAAATATCACGTTCCTTAAGCACTGAAATAACACCGTGATAATATTACTGGTTTTGCACGTCAAATATCACGTTCTTTAAACACTGAAATGACACCGTGATAATATTACTGTTTTTACACTTCAAATATCACGTTCCTTAAGCACTGAAATGACGCCGTGATAATATTACTGTTTTTGCACGTCAAATATCACGTTCTTTAAGCACTGAAATGACACCGTGATAATATTACTGTTTTTACACGTCGTATATAATGTTCAAGGGACACTTAGCACCAATATTTGACCAATAACACCATTTTTGCACCAAATTTGACGTTCTGGTACTGCTGGGGATCGTCATTCTGTTTCGTTATTGCAAGGTTCCCGCAACTTTGAAAAGTCCTTGACTTTCATTTGGTCTTTCAAGAGCCCTAGAAAGTCCTTGAAAATTTTAAAATGTCCTTGAAAACTCCAAAAGTATTATTTTTCGTAGAAAATGTGCCGAAAAATCGGCGATCTTCGAACGTTCACGATCGTGCTCCTGCAAAAAATTTTGTCCATCGAAAAATCGGCAGTCGTTGGGATTTCGAAATCGGGAGCCGTTTTTTCAAGACGAAAATTTAAAAAAAAACATACCGTAAAATGGGGTGTATAGGAACAGCGGGGTCAATCGGAACAAAACTTCCAGACCATACAAAGAAATTCTTCATAAATATACTATTGGGTATTTTTCGCCATTAATTTTTTTTTAGAAAGGTAAGATCATAGGAAATAGGAAAAAATTACTTTTGTTAATCTGGCAATGCTACTGGCTTCTAAGGGAGGCTGTACGTGGAATGCTAGAAAACATCACATTTTCATAGACTGCAAAACTTCATATGCAGGAACAAAACTTCTTATATTTTAAACCTAAGAGTGGTATGTTTCAATTATACATGTATCTGAACAACAGAATACCACATTAGAATTTACATTTTTTATAAATTGTGTCCTAAAAATGAAGAATTCTGAAAAATGCCATAGGAAAAAAAATTGCGGGGTGAATCGGAACACCTTGTTCTGTTGTTCCAATTCAAACTTATTTGAAGGAAACTGTTTGAAAAATCAAGATTCTAACCCCAATTCCTTTAATAAAGACAAGGACAAGGATTTATTACTGTTTTTCCCTCCTCGTGAGCAACTAGATCTTAGAATGACAAAAAGTTTCAAATTTCATAAGATTTTTTTCTCTGGGAGACTTCTTCTTATTTAAAATAGGAGGGGGAAAGTCATATAGACATTATATAACAAAAGGCAAGCACACAGACAGTGATGAATAAGCGAAAAAATCTTTCAGGACAATCCCCGAAACCCAGAGATTTTAAGAAACTAAAGAAAAGGCAGAGATCATCCCAGAAGATGCTATGAAAAAACTTAAGCCAAGTCACAATTGCTAGTTTTAAGGACAAGTACATATTTGTGGACGACATGAGTGACTTCCATTCGTGTTGAATCTTTGTATTTTAATTCAAAAGCATTTCTTAAAATTACTTTTCATTTTTCATAAGTTCAAAATTATTTGGAATTTTGACAAATTATAAACGTTTACTGGTATTGAAATTATACTTTTATTTGACAGTAATTATCTGTTCTTGTTCTCCCCCATCAATATTACTCATGTTTGTGAGACCTATCACAGGTTAAGTTGAAAAAAATAAAGATTTTAACAAGTGTTCCGATTGACCCCTATCAGCGGGGTGATTCGGAACACCCCTAAATTCCTATATATATAAATAAAGACTTCGAAATGTCTTGTCTTCGCTTGAAATATCAAAAGCAAGCAAGACCGAAGTTTTTACTTAAAAAATCAAATTAAAAAAAAATCTTTTAACTACTTTTTTTGCAATCAAAGCTGAAAAGTGTTCCGATTCACCCCATTTTACGGTACTTTCATATAAATAACTTAAATTCCATTAGCGAAGCTTCGAAATTTTATTCGTGAAAATAACAGTGCCTAAAAGATTCTCAATAAACAATCACGATAACATTATAGATTTTCATAAGGTAATTATTAAGAAACAAATAAACTGATACAACCTTTTTCTAAAGCTAAGGTGTGTTTTAAATTTTATTAGATCAGAATATATTTTGTTTTGTTGTTCTTTCAAAAAACTGATCAATGTTTCAGCCTCTTTTTTTTTTTTTTTTTTTTCGTTATGCTCGCGTTATCTTCACGGATATCGCGCCTCCTAGGGGGCGCGCTTCACAGGTCGAGAATCGCTATAGTGTATATGTATAATTATCAAAACAATCTTTTATTTCCATTTCCTATTCTATCAGCAGAAATCCAATTTGACATTATATTATTGCGGTAGTAATCCTGTGCTCATATCTTAAAACAAATCTCAGTTACGAGTTAATTTTGAAATCCGAAAGCTATCCTAAAGGCGTTTTTAGCGTGCTTATGATAAAGTATGAGTGCAACACTCTACCAGAGATTGTCTAAACGATGCGTTGTCATTCCATTCTTCTATGCCCATATCTCTTCTCTGACCATATTGTCATACTTTTCTCTTTTTTTTCACATATCTCTTTTCTGACCACATTGTTCTAGACACCACTTTATCTCATTGTCATTTTAAACTTTACGCTGCACGTGAGCTGAAATTTTGAAATATATTGCAATTTGAAATTAGGTGCGATTTTTCACTGCTGTTAGCACGTCGGTAATATTTTGTGATAGAAAATGACTTCAAAAGAATTTTTTAAGGTTATTGTTTTCGCGATAAAGAATTTTCCCAAGAAAACAATACTTTGACGTTGAACAAGTTGTCTTAGATTTATTTTCTACACAAGATAAAGAATGTGTACTGGAGTTGGAGAATTTTCTGTATATATGATTATAAATTTGTCATAATTTAGTTTTCCCGAATAATAGCATTTTGGGTCATAAATTTTATCAACGGTTTTATTGCACATATCAATTAATTAATCAATTACTGGTCAAACCTTAGAATGTAAATATTATCAATGTTTAAAACTTATCAACGATTTTTAAAATATAATTATGAATATACTTGGAAAAAATACGGCAAATTTTTTGTTCATTAAGTGCTACGAAAAAGAATTTGAGAATTACTTAGTCAAATTTTTACAGTAAACATTAACAAATTGAAAGAAAACATATCAAACTGAATTGTGTATTAAAACTAGGAAGTTGTAAATGTAAAACATATTAATTTACTCACGTTAAGAGCCCTATGATTGAAAAATACGCATTTTTAATTAAAATATTTTTTTAAAATTATATTTCAAAAGATTGAAGACGAATGGATTTTTCGGAAAATTTGAATTGAATAAAAAAGGTTTTTATTTTCACCACAATCTTCGAGAATTTGCTTTAAGTTTTTGGTACCTGTCTCTCGTGTAATAAAACTACGTCTTTATTTTTAAAGTAAGCAGAACATTAAAAATGAACAATTTTAAAATTTGTATTTATCAGGCATAAGATTAATCCATCATATTTTTGCATTCTAGTTTGTTGAACTGAATCGGTATATTTTTTCGTTTGTTTAATTATGCCAAACTTTACGGTTTTACCCTTCCCGTTTTCTGACATTGACTTTTTTCTAGTATTTATATTGCAGAAAACAATTGCTCGACTCAAATATCAATCTAGTCGCAATATTTACAAATCAAACCTTAAAATTCGCAGTTAAGAATTTTAAATGAATATCGTCATGACTTGTACATTACAATTTAAAATTAACGCACAACGCACCGATAGGCAACTCATATATAAAATCACAAAATATGTTATGCATTTCAATGTTTTATGTCTGATATTCATAAAAGTTCTTTTCTTTTTCTTTTTTTCTCAACTTTCTCTTGGTTTGTTACTGCATTTACAAATTATAATTCTTGACAAATTCTTTGCTTTTTTTTTTTTGAAAATACATACACAATAAGAATATGGATAAGCTGAAAATATCTTAGAGCCGATATCTGAGCTCTTAGCAACCGCTGTGATCAACAAATACAAATGATATTCGAGACATGTGCACTTTTTTTGAAAAGTGCTCTTCCGTATGGTGATGGTGAGTGCACGTGTGTTCAGAGAGGGGGAGGGGGGTGATAGACTATTGTTACTTGCAAAACTGAAATAAATTAATTCAATAGAAAATAGCCACTATTTTAGCACTAGCACAGATTTGTTGCGCCTCTACAAGCATATTTTATGCATTGAAAACGGAAAATGCGCTACGCCTCAAAAGCTAAATTTAGCATCGAAGGGCGGGGGAGGAGGGAAGGAGTTTGGAATTTAAAAAATATTACACTTGAATATTGTGTTTGTTTCATTTTAAATACAAAATGTCATGTTTTATAAATGTTTTAAATATCAAGAAGTACATGTCTGATATCTTCCATTTAATCTTTAGAAAGGTAGTTTTTTCTTAGAATTGATCACTATTACGCTGCCGACATAAGAAAGAAGGCCCTATCTAAAGGGGGGGGGGGGGTAGGGAAAAACTAGAAGATGTAAATTTTTAATCTTCGTATATGCTATTATATTTTTTAAAAAATGTTTTAGCTCATGAGTAGAACTTTGCAGGAACAAAATTTTAAATTTCTTTGATAAGTATATCTTTGAACAAACAACAAAAAATCTCCGTGAAAATGAATTGCAGGAAAATTTGAATTTAGGGCCTTGTAAATTATGACCGCAGAATGGTTATAACTGTTTTAGTCGATTTCAATCCTTTAAAAATGTCATGAACTTTCACGTCCTGATTTAAAAGAAAAATCTTTGGTGTATCTCTGGGTGCTACTCTATTTAAAAAAAAAAAAAAAAAAAAAAAAATTAATCTTAGAATTTTTTCCAAAAGCACTCAAAGATAATCTTGCTTACTCGAAGGAAAAAATTACTTCAAATTGTCAAGAACAAAAACTATTGATTTATTTCCTACCAAATGTGTAAGACTAAAATTTAAAAAAAAATCATATTCTGCTGATTTCTAGATTTACTGAAGTTATTTGGCTAAAATGTTTCAATTACAATGTGTCTTTTAGTCATTTCATTATCTGTAGATGGAATAAATCAGGTTAGTTGCTGGTAGATAAGTGGAAGATAAGAGCTTTGAGTGATTTAGCTCATTGTAGCAGTTTCTTTGTTTAAATGGATACAAAAAATATTACTCGGGGATGCAATCAGTTGAGTATCATACGGTAGACAGATAAATTAATAGTTTCTAATAGATACATTTTTAAAAAGTGTTTTGAGAATACATAAAACTCGTTTTTGAATTAGAATGCTAGAATTAATACGAGAAAATTTTGAAAAACATCTGCTAGAATATTGTTTTGAATGCAATACGTTAAGCATCATCTAAAAAGTTTTTAAAACAAACATTTTCTAAAGGATTCATATTTAACCGTTTAATTTAGCATCAAGATCAAGATAGAGAAATGAACCTCTCATCAACTTGTTTTTTGTCCTTGTGAAGGTCCTGCGAATATCAGCTGGATTATACTCAGAAAATGGGTCTGAGCAACTTCAGCAACAGTAATCGCACCGTCCCACTCTAAAGTTTTAGTTCAAATTTCTAAATACTCATAGCTAAATACAGCTATAGAAAGTACAGCTATTTATTATTATTTTATCTTTGTTAAATTTTAATGGCCTGTCCAAAAACATTTTTTGCCAACCCTGGACATTCATGCTGAATACTGGCCTGAAATGAAGTAAACAAGAATGTAACCAAAACGTTAAGCAACTTTATATAGTTTATCTATGGATTTAATACAGTTTGGAAACAGCAGGAAGAAAAAAATAACCAATTTGATGACTTAAAATGCAATAATAAGAACTCCAAGTGCCAGTTTTCTGTAATAATTTAATGCTTAAGAAAGAAAGTACAAAATAGAACAAAAAATAGGAGCAGAAACAGGAAGACAAAATTGTAACAAAATTTTCGTTGACCATGGAAGTGATACTCAAACATTTTTTATTTAAATTACAGTATAAAGCTAGTAAAATAAGTTAAAATTATAAAACCTCGTACATTTTTTAGTTTATCAGGCGGAATAATTAAACAAAAACCGTTAAATTATTGTCTTACCGTTTTATTATTGCTTGTGAGTCGATTTCCCCGGAGCTCTCTGTCTACAATGTTTGTAAGAACATTTAATTGCACTGAAAATCGTCATGCCAAATGTATCTCTTAAGAACCCTCCCACCCCCTATATGACGAAAAACACATAGTATCTCATTTCTATATGATTTTTCTAGAAATAGAATATTTGAAAAAGGGTTTGAGAGGTGCTGCTTTAAGATCGTTAAAATGAACAATGTATAAGTGAAGAAATATATTTAATGAAGAAAATTTTTTGACGTGTGCACTGCATGTGTACGCTTGTTAAACAATCGATTCCTTTTTAAAAACTCAAAAGAATAAGTACGTGTACTCATATACACGCATTAGAAATAATATCTGCTATTTTCGTGCTTTTTTTTCTTTTTCTTTTTTTTTTTTGAGTCCTTTAGAGACATCGGGTCGGGAAGTAAAGAGATGACAGTGAGAAAATCAAAATTTTGAGTAAAATGCGGATTCAAACAGTGCTGGCAGAATGACATTTGCAACAATTACAATGAGAACGAGTATTGAAGATACAGCACTGAACTTACACAATTTTTCAACAATCCTAATTTCATCTTTTAGTGAAATTAAGAAAAGAAAAACAACAACCTTTTTTTCAACAAAAATAGAGTAACTAGAAGCGAATTGTAGAATAATTTTGAAAAATTTCAGAGGGAATTTGAACCCTAAAAACCTCCCCCTTGCATACGGCCTTGCCCAAAATCCCCTCTTGAACCAAAAATTACATAAATGAGTAGTCATGTCCACCCTCTTCCCCATTTTAGCACTTTTAGTATTTCTTTACAGCCGTATGTATGACTTTGCGCTTGAACTTTGAGCGTTAATTTTTGCTTTACGATAATCAGAATTTACGATAAAAATATCGCAGTGAAGCAAGAACAATACATAGGAGAGGAAGTGTGATTCTCCGATTGTAATTTAATCACAAAATAGGCGATAAGAATGCGCGCCGCCGACATTCACGCTTGACAATCATGGTCATGATTCTGTCGGATTGAATTATTTAGTGGTTTTCTATTGTGAAGAATCTTTTTGTTTTGCTGCGGATCGAAGAAAAGTGGGAGTTTTCATGCGATAAGATTTGGAGGCACACATTGATATATCGTTAGAGACAATTTTCCAATCATCAGTATATTATTTATAAAAAACATAATTAAATAAAATGTTTGTCTAATGGAGTCTAATAAAATACTACTTTAGTGAAATATATTTCAGAAATAGAAATACTCGTACATAACTTTAAAAGGAGTTAAAAGTAAACCCTCTCCACAACCAAAAGAGGAGACTAAACTGTATTCAAGCAATAAGCGGCTTGTACAGGGTGCGGAGGTGGGGGGGGGGGGGGGGGGGGGACTGCACACTCACTTATAAAGTAAATGGACGTTGATACCCCCCCCTTTTTCAGAGTTAAAAAATTATGTTCAACTGAAAAATGATTTTTTACTTAATGGATTGATTTATTTCACGAAAATAAAAGTTGAATATTCCTAAAAATGGACTTTTTTCATGTTATTTCATAAAAATGGAGCTTTGAATAGGAGGGTGTCTACGGTGGCCTTTCATCATTACTTTTGAGGCACTTCTTCTACATTTTTTACCAATTCACTAATATTATTAGGAAATGTTCGCTTCCGCCGCTTATATGAGTCACGTTTGTTCTAAACAGTTTTGATTCAATAAAACGGTTTATTCATTAAAGCTGAATTTTGCTCGGTTTTTGGCGATTTGATCATTAAATCGGCTGATTTAATTAACCGGCGTCCACTTTACTATATATTCGTTTAGTTGAAAAGCAGATATCAAGCGCATTTTTTAAATTTGTTTGTAATTTAAATTTGTTGCAATTAAAATTTGTTTGTAAGCGCATTTTTAAAATTTGTTTGTGTGTAAAATTTATTTACAATTTATCATTGAAATCTTTGGGTCCAAAATTCTGCAATATCGACAAATAATTCCGCTTTACAGCTGTTTTTGAGAAGATGGAAGGTTATAAATGAGTAAATACAACTCACATGTGTATATACTCGGAATTCAGCAACATGAATTGACGCATCTCATAGATGTAAACAAGTCATGTAGTAGGGGAATGTGGGGCAAAGTGAAATAGCTAAGGTAACATGCCTGTTTCAAAATGAACAAATTGTAAGTTTGTTCTAAAAAATCATTGTACATAAAGAAGGAATAATATATATTTTGTAATATAACTATCGTTGAAATTTTATTTTTCACTTTTGGTTGTTATTTTGTACTTTGAAAAAAATATATAGAAATTTTTAACGTCGAGAAACCATGGAGGAAAGTGGAAAATACAACATTTTTGGAATGAAACATTTTCTATTTGATGAGTTACAGTAATTTTTATCAAACGAATGCGTTAATGATCGAAGAAAGGAATTATAAATGAAAAAAATAAAGCTATAAATAATTAAACAAATAAATGAATTAATAAATATATGAAAAAAAGAAATGAGTGAATATAATATAAAATTAATAGCAAAATAAGTAAGTGAAGGAATAAATAAGTGAATTAATAAGTAAAAGAATGTGAATAAATTTATAAATGAAAAAATACGTACGTGGTTTAATAATTGAATGCATAAGCAAACAAAATGAACTATTTCATTTTGTCCCATTCACTTTGCCCTGCATGCACTTGACAAATTACATTGAACATTTAAAATCAAAACATGCAAAATATAAACTAAGTAAAGACTGCACCTTACATCAGTAGATCTCAATTAATAGTTAAAATGACAATTACAAAAAATTTATCATTTTACAATAACAAGAAATATTTTTAAAAAACCTCGAATATTACTATATACTCGAGGTACCTTTATAGAATATAGTAGCACCTTTTATAATATATATATATATATATATATATATATATATATATATATATATATATATATATATATATATATATATATATATATATATATATATATATTATAAAAGGTGCTACTATATTCTATAAAGGTACCTCGAGTATATAGTAATATTCGAGGTTTTTTAAAAATATTTCTTGTTATTGTAAAATGATAAATTATAAAGTATATATATAAATTATATACTTTATTTATAATTTATATATATATAATATATATATATAAATTATAAATAAAGATATATATATATATATATATATATATATATATATATATATATATATATATATATATATATATATATATATATATATATATATATATATATATAGGGTGTCCACTCCAATCGTGGACCAATAGCTAATTTCTAAACCGTTAGAGATACGCATATAGTTTATTTAGGAAAAAATCTCCAAATTATGAAAGGAATTTTGGGTCTATTCAATGTTTTTCAAAAAATCAAATTTTGAAAGAGTTACGAAATTTAAATTTTTATACAGCCCCCCAGTCCTATCAATCATATTTAGTAAAACATTCTTGACACTGTAACGTTTAAAACTAAAAAAAAATCACTCCTCTACCACAAAAATTGACCGAGTTATGACGTTTTGAAAAATCAAGATTTTGCATTATTTCATGACGTCACCGAGAGATCGCTTAAGGGACCGTATGCGAAATCCTTCAAAATCTTGATTTTTCAAAACGTCATAACTCGGTCAATTTTTGTGGTAGAAGAGTGATTTTTTTTTAGTTTTAAACGTTACAGTGTCAAGAATGTTTTACTAAATATGATTGATAGGACTGGGGGGCTGTATAAAAATTTAAATTTCGTAACTCTTTCAAAATTTGATTTTTTGAAAAACATTGAATAGACCCAAAATTCCTTTCGTAATTTGGAGATTTTTTCCTAAATAAACTCTATGCTTATCTCTAACGGTTTAGAAATTAGCTATTGGTCCACGATTGGAGTGGACACCCTGTATATATATATATATACTGTAAAGGCCTTTTTATTCGCGAGGCCTTAATTTTCGCGATTTTCGCGAGCCCTTCGTAATCGCGAAAATTTAGGCCTCGCGAATTTTTTTTACTTTGGACTTTTTCAACTTTCAGTTCTGTACATGCAAAATTCGCGAAATTTTCGGCCCGCGAAATCACCGATACATTCATTTTCGCGAAAATTACGGCCCGCGAAATTAAAGGCCTTTACAGTATATATATATATATATATGTATATATGTATATATATATATATATATATAAAATATATATAAATATATATATATATATATATTAGGGTGATTCAAAAAATTTTTTTTTTGAATTTCTCTGGTCTTACCCCACAGTTTTTTTACACTATTCATGAATGTGATGTCTGTAAAATTTTAGCTCAATTGAATAATATTTAGAGGTCGCTCAACGCGATCGAATTCTGTTGAAAATTAGCAATTTCGAGACTTGGAGTATATAGCTTCATTACCCGAAATAATATTATTCTTCATATAAAATGGAATAACTTAAAACGTTAGTTTACTCTACTAAGTAATTAGTGAATAAAATAATAGCTCAAAGTGAGTTGTAACGATTACCCCCACCCCCCGCTCCAAAGCTGCATTATCTCTTACCTGAGTTTGGGTAGAAAATGGAGCTGCAAGCTCGGGTTGTGGTTTCTGTTTTCTTTTCGGTTGTTTGAGGTGTATGAGTTTATTTGGCTAAAACACCTAGCATCCACTCTAGACAGGGCCCAGTATAAGTGACAAAAAGCCACTTTGATAGTAGCTGCTACAGTACAAAGTATGGGTCAAAATGGGGAGGATTTGACAACGTCCATAAAACGGTAAATGCAAGCTATTCGCTCTGAATTGGCCGTTAACTTACAAAAGTCGTTTAAATCTAGGACTTCCTTTGATAGTTCACTGGAACGAAACACTTATGCAAAATATATTGGGAAAATGAAGGATGATCGGTGGGTTTCATACCAGTATTAGTATCAGGACCACAAGCATTGATGATTTACTTCTGGGTTCTAGTAAGTTAGTCAGGCATTGGAATTGCTACGGAAAATGCTGCTATATGATAACCAGTTAGATAAAGGGAACTTACTGAGCTCGTACGTGGTATGTGTTTCAATACGACATGCATTGCTGGTACTAAAGTTGGAGCATGTTTGAACTTGGGAAAAAAAACTAGGGAAGCTACTTTTATATTGTGCTTTTCGCCATTATATTTTAGACATTGTGTTTTCTGTGGTATTGCAACCGAAGTCTATTCTACTCTTGGTCTCTCGGTATTTTAACCGATAAACCAAGAAATAGGTAAAATTGGGGTATTTGATTGCGTGCAATATCAGATGCGATGTTCACGCAATTGCGTGGAACCATCTACTGCCATTGGATCTACAATACTGCTTTTTAAGCGGTTTTAGCAATCATAGTCCAGAATAAAACATTCTAATTTTAAACCTGGAGTGAGGAACGATGAGGTTGAGGAGTTGGTAGCACATTCAGAGCAACGTGCAACTAGTAATGGAAGCTGCGCAAAGTTAACTTCTGATGACCCATGTAAAAGAAGTGTCCAAGGAAGATACTAGAGCTTAGTGCGATTTTCTTGAGCAGAGCACCTTCTCTTGGTGTATGTTTTCGTGTCCCAGGAGTGGTTCCTCGTGTTATATCTGTGTTAAAGATTCTTTATGGCTTCAAGTTATGGATATTTCTCAACCAGTTCAAACTTGCAGCTGGACAAACAAAAGGTATTCGTAACATATGAATGTGATTTCTTTCACATTCTTATCGTTAATGGGAAAGAATATCTAAGAGCAGGGTTCCCAGCAACCCTTTTTGTGCTATCACTAAGAAATGATTTGGAATATTTTTAGCGTCCTTATTCATGCAAAGAAGAAACTCAAAATATATCAGCTGTTTGATCCTGAGCATTCGAATCTTTAAGATAGCTACCAACAAGGCTTTATACTACCAAAGAAACTGAGGATTCTAAACGACAATACAGAGCGTGGCATGGCCCTTATTGAAGCATTTGTTAAGACTATCACTAACGACGAAAAACAAAGACAGTGTCTTCTTCAAGTGGTACAGGAACACAGCAAAGGTTTCAAAGTTTGCAAAAAAGTAACCTTAAAAAGTATTGCAAGAATTAATGAGCCAATTACTATACATTTAATGTATTTAAATTTGTTTTTTATATTTTTTCCGTATTTGATTGTTTTCATACTTTTCTGCATTTCATTGGTTTTTCAGATATATAGTTCATTTTGTGATTGCACGCTTTTTTTCTTCGGAGATATAAAAAAGCAATAAAGTAACTTTATTATTATTGTTATTTACGTTCGCATTTGTGCCACTATCACAAAATTTGAAGTACTCCTAAATGTAAATATAGTTTACTAAAATTTTGGGCGAATAATTCAGTGTATATAAAGGGCCTAAATAAGACGGTAAGACGAATAAAAATACAAAGGCTACTTTTTCTATAGATATCATTTACGATCACGTTTTTGTCAATATCACGAAATTTCAAGGCGTTTGAGCGACCTCTAAATATTAATATATTTTGCCAAAATTTTGCACAAATAATCAGTGTATATAGTAGTACAAAATAAGAGGGTAGGACGCACAAAAATACAAAGGCTACTTTTTTCTATAGATATCATTTACGATCACGTTTTTGTCAATATCACGAAATTTCAAGGCGTTTGAGCGACCTCTAAATATTAATACATTTTGGCAAAATTTTGCACAAATAATCAGTGTATATAGTGGCACAAAATAAGAGGGTAAGACGCACAAAAATACAAAGTTTATTTTTTTCCATACATTTCTGAATCACCCTAATATATATATATATATATATATACTATGAAAGTATCAAATTTTGAAAATGGCGTGTGTAATTTTTTTCGCGGATCTTAGGAGCTGTTGATTTTTTGACAGGAATCAACCATACGTCTAGGAACTTAGCAAAAATATTAGTAGATAGGTGGCACTCTGCAAACTGAAAAAATTTTACCTTTGCACTCTGACCCCTCATTCCCTAGCATATAATAAATTTATAGGAAAAAATGTCAAAACGCTTTCCACAAATATCCCGAGTACACAAATTTTGTTTGCATGTGGGCATGTGTCTAATATTACTTATTAAACTTTTTTTTTTGTCTGAAAAAGTCAAAATAAGTTTTCATAATTTGCAAGAGAAATTCCCGGTCACAAAAAATTATAACTAAATAATATGTTTCCTTCTCTCATTAGAAAATGAAATTTGTCGCGCTTAATGTGTTCATTGATGGAAAAAAAAAATACAACTAAAGCTAACTGAAATGTATAGAAAGATTAACAGCGTTAGTTTCAACATTACATGCTGTCTTATTTTAAAAAATATTACGTAATAAATTATTATCTGATGCGAAATGTCTTTTTAGGTGCAATTTCTTTTTTGACGCAAAAACAATAGCTCGGACTGATTACATTAATGTTTTCGCAAAAGCGAGGTAGTTAGTTTCAGTTCTTATCGTGGAAAATAAATCTTGCGGCTGAAATTGCTTTATGGTGTGACCCAAATAAGTTTTTTTTCTATCGTATTATTTACGAGGAATTTCTTTTCCTCTGATGCTTAACTTCATAAAAGCTTCAATAAACACTTTAAGTGATAGAGCTCAAGATTCGAAGTACAATAATAACAAAGCTATAACAGCATTTGTAAGGACGTATTTTGAGTGCACAGTGGAAAAGCAATGTTCTCGTACATATATTACATACGTAAATTCTGAATTGCAAAAAAGGCAGTTATAGTGCTCTTCTAGTAAGTTACCTCCGACATTGACAGTTTCCATCTTTTTGAGTTAAAGGCTACCGCAGATTTTTGCTGGAATATTTCTGCAAAACAACTACAAAAGTAACCCAATCAAAATCAGTGCCAAATACCCTTTCCTATTACCCGAAAAAGGGAAACAACGGCGATGGTCCCTTACCATCAGTTCAAGGTCAATTTACCAGAGGATATTCGAATTCGTGCAGCAAATTTTAAGACGTCATAAAAATATTGGTTCTTGAGTACACCATTATGCAGGGTGTTCCAAAAATATCTATCCGTTTTTTTTTTTTTGACACTGATGTATTGATTTCTTTCCCATGCAATTGAAAAAAAAAAATGGATATTCTTTCTTCTATGAATATCATCGTTTCCTGGAAACTAGGAAGTGTAACATATGAAGAGGTGAGTCACTTGTAACAGCGAAAATATTGATAAAAACCACGAACCAGGGCCAATTGGAGGTAACTTGTGAAAACTAGCGCCGACTTCGTGGGTATGGGGAGAGGGGGTCTACCCCCTTCAAAATTTTTTGTGGGGGGTGTATTTATGTTTGTTTGTTTTTTTCTTTTTCAGAGGGACTGTGAGTGCTTTTGCTTGAGGATGAGTGTTTTTGCTTTAAATGACAATTGTAAGTTCTATGAGGAATTTGCAGAATTTCAATGAAACTCCACATATCAAGGCCTATTTAATATAATAAAAGATGTTCTCGTAAGCTTAGACTTGCTTTTCAGGATTTGAGAGGATTGCTATGACGGTGTATTAAATATGAGGGGGGAATTTAGTGGATTTCAAAAGTTGGTTTTAGATTTACAGCCATAATCAATACATGTCTGCTAAACGACTCAGCGCATTAAGAAACAAAATAAATAAATAAATAAAACTTAAAATGGCCCATTCAGAGAACTCACATGGCCTGATTGGGTCAAAAAATGTTTATACCATTTTTTTAGATTCTTTTCCTTAAAAACGCCGTGTCATATATTGCTAATTTCTATAAATTATATACACCGGAGAATATGCAAAATGGTATTCTCAAGGTATAAAATCTTAAAATCTTGGAGAAAGGGTCCCTGAACCTTCCTTTACCTAAGGGGATAGATACTCCATACCCCGTAGGCAATAAGTGACGTCTAGCCCCTGTTCCTTCAATAATTTTTACAAGTCGGCGTTCCTGCTTATGAACAAACTCAGACTAACCGGTAACTTGTTGAAAGGAAAACGTACTAGACGACCATCAGTTTGAGACCAATTTTTCCTGAATATTTTCACAATTAGCCTGATATTGGTTATTGATTTCGACTGTTTTCCGCACACACCTCGTCATATCGCACATACCGAAAATGAAAGAGGCACTTTTTTTTTACGTCTACGATAATTTAATGCTAATTCAATTTCAAAAGTGCCCTTTTAATTCTCAATGTGTGATATGTTTTGCCCCCATTTTCATGTTGGTACCGTTTAGTAACAAATTGTATCTTTCTAGCAAATCAATGACAGCATTTGTCAATTGAACTCATGTTAAACTTTCTTTCAAATAAAATCTGAGAAAACTTTATAGACATGACATAATTATCAAAATATATACCTTCATACTGAACCATTATTACTAAAATCATTAAATGGTGTACTCATGCCGTAACTTCTAAGTCATATTTGAATGACAAGAATTTCAGGTGAAGCTCTAAAAATGTGGACACAAGCCTGATATAATTTTCCTATAGATTTTAAAAGATTAAATGAATATAAAAAACTGTTTAAGAAATCGTGCTGAAACGTAATTAATCATAATTAATCACCACTATCTAATAAAGTTTTTTTTTCTTTTTTGCATTTTAAAGAGAAATTTTCTTTAACTTCGCTTTTTAATGCCACATTTTTTCGTGAGGGTCTGCAGTAGAAGAACATTCATTTAAATTTGCTCAAGAATTTGTTTTATCTTATTTTCATCTTTCATTTCTAGGAAGTAATCAAGATCGTTTTACTTCCATAAAATCCATCTCCATCTTCATGATTTTTGATATTGATTTTAGCTCTTCGCTTATTTTCTAGAAGTATTTCCTCTCTTTTTATTTACGTTCATCTTTAAATAAATTTCTCTATGCTTTCAGTTTTCACGATTTATCGAGGCATATCTTAGAAATAGGTTACGCTTAATTTATTAGATCATTGAATTTATTGGAGAAAGGCTCTATTTCTCCAAACTATTTTTGAATACCCAAACATTACAGCTAAACTGTCAAGTACTTCAGTGAAAATTTTCCTATTTAACCCATTTATGCCCAAGTTTTTTTTAACAATTTTTTTCAATTTTTATCTGCTTAAAACTTTTACTTGGAATGGTTTACATACATTTTAGACTTAAAATAGTTCGCCGTTGCCATATTTATTAAGTTATTCAACGTCCTGTTTATGGGATATTTTGCAGATATGTGAGCAAAATACGACCATACTTGACTTTACTTTTACAAAGTAACATTACAGAAGGCATCTGTGATAAATTTTAAGCAAATCATTTTAAAATAGTTTAATTTTATGAAAAATAAGTTCGCAAAAAAAACTTACTTTCTGTGGCTACCCATGCCGGATCGTTGCTTGGCTGATTTGTCTGAAAATAGCTGTTAATAAATAAACTCTGATGTCCAAATAGTGGCTCTAACTGGTTTTCTCAAGAAGAAGTATTATTTAACTTGTGAAAAACAGCTTTAGTAAAAGAATATATCCATTACAGATTTTTGTATGCAGTAACTAACAAGCGTCCCGTTTTTAGGTTATTGGGCATAAATGGGTTAAGGTCGCGAATAACATTCTGCTAAAAATATCACAAATTATTCATGCAATTTAAGATCAAAGCAAAAAATTATGATTGTTGTAAGGGTCACATAATAGTCCAAGAGCTAGCAACGTCAAAAAACAACAAAAGCTTTATTGAAACACTGCTTGCTACATTAACCCATTAATGCCTAGCGTTAATTTTTAGGGACGGTCCAAAAAAGGGTCTGAATTTCTCCAAAATGAACATTTCAACCAAATAATAGTGTTCAATTAGTACCTTGGTATTGTTTCAATTCGTTATTAACAGATTGCAGCACATAACCATTGTAAAGTGTGTTCTGTAGCAGTTTTAATATGATATTTATCAAAAATTACATCGTTGACAATCTTAAGAAAAAAAGCTATGTATTCAAAGTTATTCCCAGCTTCCCAGTTTAGGTTAATTGCTGATTTTATATCTTCTTATAAAATGCCTTTTTAAATATTATATCGTAGGCAGAAAAAATTTAGTAAAAAAAGTATGTACCCTCTGGGGTCTATCGTAACTTTTAAGGGACGATTTTTCTTTCCTTAATAAAACAATTATTTTTTACAAAATATTTTTCTAATTAATTTTCCTGTCCATTAAACACTGTTTGTAACCAGTATACAAAATATCTTTGCAAAAAAAAAATGTCAGCCATTAACGGTTTAATTTGAAATTTTGGGGAATACTTATCAAAATCCCCTGATATGTGTGTTTTTGTTATGTTTTACGGGTATTTTTTCCTTTTTAAAGGACGCTCGCTCTTGAAGGGTTTCGTTATATTGGGGGGGGGGGGGGATGCGCCGTTGCTGTGAGGGGTGCACCCCTGCTTTTAGTGCAATTTTAGGGCTACCATACAAAAACTAAGGCGTTTCCTTCCTATAAGTTTCTCATTTATTGATTACTTTACCCCCCCTCCCCCTCTCATAGGAGAGTTGATGGGGAATACCAAATAAGAAACAAAAAGCGAAAAATCAATATTTTGAGCCACGCGAAAATCTTACGTCTCAATTGCTATGAGTAAGTTAAGGCAGTTAAGAGTTAAATAATTCCAAATTACTCGTATAGACTGTTTTCAATGTTTAAAACTGTATACATACTGTTTCGTATGTGTTTCTGAGTGAGATATAGTAAAAAAATAATTGCATTTCCCAGATTTAATAAATCTTATATCTGTAAGGTTTAGTTTCAATAATTTGGACCTTGGTTCACTAGCAAAAAAATAAATAAATAAAAATAAAATTGTTCAGATAACAGTACAAAAACCAAAAAACAAACAGTTGTTGTTCTGCTAAAAGATTAAGTATGAGAAGATATTACTATACAACACAATGTGCGAAAAACATTTCAAAAATAAAATTTTCTAGGCTTTTTCCTTCCAATAAAAATACATCAACCCATTTTTTCTTTTTTCCCCTTCAGATGATTCCTCGGCGTGATTTGAGCTGGAAACAATCTACTCGAATGTTCATATTTAAAGAAGTTCGAGTCATCCAGAAAAGACAAATGAATCATAAAATGTGTGTTTTACTCATAGGAAATGACAGAAGAAAAGACGAAATATGACAGAAAAAGGAAGTTACCGGTGAATATTTCCGATTATTTTCCACCAGCGATGTGCCAAGCAGTAGTAGCTCGTCTGTGTCCTAGACTTCAATGTTCTTCATCTTGTTTGATTCAGATTTTCCCCCTTTTTTTTTGAAGTGAAAACTTCTTTAGATGCGTAGGGCATTTTTTGAAATAGGGGAAAAACAATTTAAGTAGCGATACTGCCATCGTTACCGACACCTCTGTTTATAAGTATATACATACAGGGTGTCCACTCCAATCGTGGACCAATAGCTAATTTCTAAACCGTTAGAGATAAGCATATAGTTTATTTAGGAAAAAATCTCCAAATTATCAAAGGAATTTTGGGTCTATTCAATATTTTTCAAAAAATCAAATTTTGAAAGAGTTACGAAATTTAAATTTTTATACAGCCCCCCAGTCCTATCAATCATATTTAGTAAAACATTCTTGACACTGTAACGTTTAAAAAAAAATCACTGTTCTACGACAAAAATTGACCGAGTTATGGCGTTTTGAAAAATCAAGATTTTGAAGGATTTCGCATATGGTCCCTCAAGCGATCTCTCGGTGACGTCATGAAATAATGCAAAATCTTGATTTTTCAAAACGTCATAACTCGGTCAATTTTTGTGGTAAAAGTGATTTTTTTTTAGTTTTAAACGTTACAGTGTCAAGAATGTTTTACTAAATATGATTGGTATACTGTACTGGGGGGCTGTATAAAAATTTAAATTTCGTAACTCTTTCAAAATTTGATTTTTTGAAAAACATTGAATAGACCCAAAATTCCTTTCATAATTTGGAGATTTTTTCCTAAATAAACTATATGCTTATCTCTAACGGTTTAGAAATTAGCTATTGGTTCACGATTGGAGTGGACACCCTGTATATTGTGTATGTACGTGCATAGATATGCATGTGTGTTGGCATTTTTTGAGCTTGGAAAAAACCACTGAAGATTCAAAAAATGCACACGTAAGTGTTCAAGTTTTCACTTCTGTCGGAACTCTCGGAGTACTACTGGATTTTTTTCTTTTTTTGAAACTTACTCTAGTTTTTAGTTTCACAAATTTAATTACAAAGTCCAAGATTCTTACAAAATAATTAATTATAAGTTCTATTATTTCTCAATAGTATTCCAAAGACGAAGCTTCATGTCTTGAAATGAGTAAGCATGTTAATCAATGTCATGCATTCAATATATACAGTATTTATAAAGTCTTGCAATGATGATTAAAAAAAATCTACGGATTTAAACATAACTCTTCTTTTATTTTGAGCCTCATCTCAGAAAGTTTTTTTTATCACAAAGTTAATATAGTTGTGACACGGAAAGATGGTGTTCAAACTGGAAGCGGAGACAGAGCACTTCATTTGTGATAGTTAAGCGAGAACTCACAAACAGTAAAGTGTTTACTGCTTGCACGATCTCGCTTATCATACCTACTAGAAATAGTTTGAGATATGCATAAAGCTTTATGCAAACCAGTGGAAATGCTCCCCAATGTTCTTGGTACGACATATTAAAAGTATGAGACAAACCCACTAACATTGGCTGCATTATACAAGCTGAGGAAAAGCACCTGTACGCACACATAAATATGTATTCATATTTTATAACTTGGGGAAATTTTCTCTAAAATCGATAGATAAAATTTTCAGTTGATTGACAATTAGGACCAATAAATCTTCTTAAAATTCTTGTTGGACATAGCTCAATAGAGGTAATGAAACCAAGAACCTTCGCTTTTGCCCCGACCAAAGTTTCAGCTGTTCCTTAAAGTTGTTTTTCTAGTATATTGAGTTTTTTAAAGATATCAATTAAATACAACTAAATGCCTTACCATCGACAATTAACAGATATTGAATGACACGTTTGTCACGTAAACAATCACGAAAAGTAACAAATAGATCCAAAATCCTTTCAAACAGTTCCCTTTACAGAGTCATTTTCAGTGTGAAGTATAACAACGGTCTGAGCATTATTATCATCTCTGACGTTTTGTTTTTCACAAAATAACTTGAAGAGAAGTTCACATTTGCACTTATTTTAATGATATTAATACATTTTATAAGTAAATTTTATGCTTCATTTAGAGCTGGCAAAATGTTTTTAGATACCGTAAAATGGGGTTAATCGGAACACTTTTCAGCTTTGATTGTAAAAAAAGCAGTTAAAAGATTTTTTTTTTAATTTGATTTTTTGGGTAAAAACTTCGGTCTTGCTTTACTTTTGATATTCCAAGCAAAGACAAAAGATTTTTAGCAATTATTATTAAAATATATAGCAAATTATGGGTGTTCCGAATCACCCCGCTGATAGGGGTCAATCGGAACACTTGTTAAAATTTTTATTTTTTTCAATTTAATCTGTAATAGGTCTCACAAACATGAGTAATATTGATGGGGGAGAATAAGAACAGATAATTACTGTCAAATAAATGTATAATTTCAGTACCAGTAAACGTTTATAATTTGTGAAAATTCAAAATAATTTTGAACTTATGAAAAATGAAAAGTAATTTTAAGAAAAGCTTTTGAATTGAAATGCAAAGATTTAACATGAATGGAAGTCACTCATGTCGTCCACAAATATGTACTTGTCCTTAAAACTAGCAATTGTGACTTGGCTTAAGTTTTTTCATAACATCTCCTGGGATGAACTCTGCCTTTTCTTTAGTTTTTTGAAATTTCTGGGTTTCGGGGATTGTCCTGAAAGATTTTTTCGCTTATTCATCACTGTCTGTGTGCTGGACGTTTACTACATAAAGTCTATGTGACTTTCTCCCTTTTATTTTAAGTAAAAAAAAGTCTCTTGGAGAAAAAATCTTTTGAAATCTGTAACTTTTGTCATTCTAAGATCTAGTTGCTCACGAGAAGGGATAAACAGTAATAAATCCATGTCCCTGTCTTGATTAGAAGAATTGGGGTTAGAATCTTGATTTTTCAAACAATTTCCTTCAAATAAGTTTGAATTGGAACAACAGAACTAAGTGTTCCGATTCACCCCGCAATTTTTTTTCCCATGGCATTTTTCAGAATTCTTCACTTTTATGACACAATTTATAAAAAATGTAAATTCTAATGTGGTATTCTGTTGTTCAGATACATGTATAATTGAAACATACCACTCATAGTTTTTAAATATAAGAAGGTTTGTTCTTGCATATGAAGTTTTGCAGTCTATGAAAATGTGATGTTTTCTTGCATTCAACGTGCAGCCCTCTTTAGAAGCCAGTAGCGTTGCCAGATTGACCAAAGTATTTTTTTCCTACTTCCTATGATCTTACCTTTCTAAAAAAAAATTCATGGCGAAAAATACCCAATAGTATATTTATGAAGAATTTCTTTGTACGGTTGGGAAGTTTTGTTCCGGTTGACCCCGCTGTTCCTATACACCCCATTTTACGGTATTTTTCCTCTGAATAACACGTTACACTAAAAGTATTTCTGGATTCTCATCATGACTTTTGAGCTACCATTTTTATTTGCCATCATAATAGAAACACTATCTGCTACACAACGTTATGGTGCAAATTTTGGTATACAGTAAACTATCGATTATCCACGAGCAGATTATCCGCGAGGGCCTCATGAAAGAAACAAACCCAATTAACTGAATTTTTAAAAAAGCACGAATTAAAATTTTGTTTTTTCTTAACAGTTCTTACCCAAGAGTGCGGTGTACTTCATTCAATAAATTATTTCACTTAGGCGTTATCGTAAGTACCACTTCTTTATGAATTTTATATGCTTGAGAACCTCAAATACAAATAATTTTTTATGCTGTGCCTATCATTACTGGTTGTATATAACACGTTTTAAGTGGAATGCACTTATTTCTAAGAAAAAGACATTTATTATCTTCTTTACCCCTCATTCAATGCTTTTTTTTTCGATTATCCGTGATCCCCGTGACACCCGATTCCGCGGATAATCGGGAGTGTACTGTATTATTGCCACCCTATTTTTTAACTGGTTATGCATGCCTTTGGAGATTATATTGCTTTCCACACATTTACAGAACATCATTACTTTAGCGAAACTCACATTTACAATATTTCTCACCAAGTGATCCGTGCGAAGTACTCAGACTTGACAGAAGTGGTGCGAGCACTGTTTTTTAAAGGAATTTGTTAAATAATAGCAAAAATGTGAGTTGTTTGTTTTCGCTCATAGCGGTGAAAAAATCACCGCTATGAAGTATTACTAAAGCTATGGCGCACCAACAGAAAAAAAGGAAAAACACACCTTTGAGAAATAATGCAAACGATGAAAGTTGGATCAGAATTCTACAGAAGCAAAAAACCCATTAAAACGATATTTTTTGGCCCGGATTTGAACAAATACTCTTCCCATTATTAGCACGACACTTGATCCAACCGCGTCAATGTGCCTTAATTTTCGGATGCTATTGTTTGAAGTAATGTGCAATAAAAAACAGAAAAAAAAATTTTTAAAGAAAAAAAATGTTTTGACCGTTAGTCTATTTTTCGTCATCAGCCGGCACGATAAGCTTTAAAATTAGGGGTAAATCATGGAATTTGATAAATAAATGAGTAGAGTCTCGGGTAGTGACAGAAAAACAAGCTAGAGAAATCATTGTAAAAAATCAGTCGAAAACTGTGTGCTATGAAATGAGTAAAATGAGACAACGTATGCAAAAGTTCAAACAAAACATTTAAAATGAATTTAAGAACTCAGTAAACAGCTGTTTCGAGACTTCCAAATTCAAGTCTCTTCATCAGTGCACAAAAAGGAAGAATGGTTCTCCAGTACAAACCAACAGTCAAGTGAATGAGAAATGAAAGACGAACAAATCTTCTGTTTGCAAAAGCCAAGCTACTCTATTGCTTTTTATTGAAAAATTGAAAAAACAAATTGAAGGCTATTTACTTTTCTTTTATCCATTTTAGGCCGGGTAAAACATGTTGTAACTATAATGTAACCTTAGAACATAAAAAGGTTGCTGATCAAGCTAAAAGGGGCTTGAAAAGTAGAGTACCCGAATTTAAACTTAGACACAGTTTAAATTACATCTTATTTCAATGAACACTTATGTAGGCTACATATTAACAAACGTAGTTATAAAATTCCTACATTTTTTTATATGATCATAACAACAAATGTTTTAGCATTAAGGGAAAACATGAAAACTGAATAGCTTTTTATTATTTGCTGTTGCTGGTCAAATGATTTTAACCAGCAACCGAGACCTAATTGTATTTTTAATCAATGTATCTCTCCATTCTTCGGCGTGAGTATAGCTAGTTAAATGCTGCAACTCAAATTTGTTAGCATTCTTCAGACGACTATAACAGTTCCACTATACAGAATAACAATGCGTTTATGTTTATGACGAAATAAAGCGATCTAAAATCTAAGCTTAAATCTTCATAGGCTCCAATAACATGCCTGCAACTGAAACAAAAGGCTGTTTTTTTTAGAGGGTTCAAGAATATATCTTAAGCATCTTCAAAATCCACAAACATAATATCTGCTTTTTCGCGACTAGACTTTTTATCATAGAGGGTGAATATCAGAGAGATAGCTATGATATGCAGAGGCGGAGGTTTATGATTTTGACACACAAAGCGGTTTATGGACAGTAAACGTCAAGCACATTTCTCAAGGTTTGCAATCTTGGACTGGAATGAGAACAATAAGCAAGATATCGCAACCTTGACGATGATATGAAATTTTCGTCTGGTGCTGCTAGGTATTCATTATGTACAAATGGATGATTTTTAGATGTTACTTTGGCCGAGGTTTCCACTCAAAGGCTACAAATATGATTTTATTTCCTCACAGACAGTTTATGTGTTCGAGATACTTCTCATACCATAGAACTCGAATGCATCAAAAATGAAGACATTTTGAAATATTACTCAGGTAGTGTAGAAAAGTGCCAGTGCTCGCTTGATGACACTGTGGGAATGATTTACTTGCAAGATATTGCCAGTTGAAACACAAATTTTATACCAGTATGCACAACTCTAACATCAGAATATGAAAATCTTTTCTTTCTTTAGCAAGTTTATCTTTCAAATTGGTAGTCGTTACAGCAGATAGTTTGCTTAATATTCTCTGCTTTAAAGACCAAAAATTTGAAAGATAAAACTAACTTTTTGGAAAAAAAAAGAATGAAAAAAACATTTTAGAAGTGCACGTAAAATTATTTAAGCACGTAAAATGATTCAAACGTTAGGTTTTTCAAATACACTTCAAACAGCATTATTTCTTGATCGATCAGTATTATTTAATTTTCAACTAAACAAATTGCTTATCTTTTCAACTAAACAAAGTGGTGGGAAGAGAAAAAAATGCCAATGATTGGCTAATGGCTAGACAAACATTTTACTAGAGAACAAATTCAACTCTCATTACTTTTACATTTTAATCTAAGCAAACTTAAATTTATAAGAAATTGCACAAAAAATAACTAGCATAAAATAAAACTTCCCATGAAATATATTATCATAAAAAATTGAGCAAATTGTGTTAAGTGAAATTATAGTATCTGTAACTGTACAAGTGAGCCAGATGATAATGTGATCAAATATTCAATATTTGTGTCTACTCCTCCACCCTCAGTAATATTTGTTATCAAATAAACTTTAAAATATTTAGGTACACCTCGTTGCATTTCGTTTGGATAACTTCTTGCTTAATTTTGAGTAGTTAAAAAACATTAAGCACATTTAAGACTACTTGACTTATCAAACATCTGGATGTATCTCTAACAAACTTTTGACACAGAATGGTTGAATGAAATTCTTTAATTGAATTAAATTAAATCTATTTTTGAGCATTTTAAAAATCACCAGCAAAACGTTTGTGGAGATTATTTATTCAAAAGTATTCTACAACACTAAAGAATGCTTCTGCACTAAAATTCGAAAACAGGTGTTACAAATTCAGAATAGAGTTTGGTGCCTGTAAAATGAACAGGTGAGGTAATCTGAACAGTCTACAGAAAATAGGATGCTAATTTTAAAACTTATTTTTGTATTGCTATGCTGAATTTTTATACTTTATTTATGCCATAAGCAATATTTTAAAGCTATATTTCTTTATTGGACAACTTTCATGGAATTTAAAGAAATAGCATTTCTAATTTTATGTTTAACTAAGTCTATGAAACTACGAAGTTTAATTTTCTGCATCACTATCCTCATTCGAAATTCCAACTAATTTCCAGATCCATAAGTTTCAAGTATTCATAAAGAGTATAACTATGGATATGTTGTATTCATTTTGTTTTTTATTTTAGAGTAGTTTAAGTAGGGTAAAATTATCTTAGTGTTAGGCTGAGCTATTGGTGCATTCGAAACTAATGCTTATTATTTTTGATACATACTGCACTACTGCCTACGAATTCTGTTTTTGTCTTTTTCACAGTGTGCTAACACTACTGATACGGGTACACCGTAAGCTAACTTAATTTGAAAACATACTTTTTTTTAGAAACTCAGATTGGAGTCAATTTTCATATCTAATAAACATCACTACTTACTTTTACTTTCTGAGGCGTTGCACATAATTTGAATGCCGTCTTTTACATTCGTTCATTTTCTATATTATTAGTTTTTTTCTCACTTTTCTTAAAATTAATTATATTTGATAAGATGATTCAGAGTTAGAATAGTGCCTTTGAGAAGTACATTATACAAAATTTAATGTTGCATCTCTCTGCCAAGTTTTTTTAAATCTTCCCACTGAAAATGTATATTTAAATGGAAATGAGTAAAGTGTGTGTAAATCAAAAAAGGTTCATCATAGTTAGCTTCATTTTCAATTGCAATAAAGCAAGCCCCAAAGTCAGGGCACCGGGCGGTCACTCTCAAAAAAATAACTTATTCTGCTAATTTTGCGAACAATTCCACAAATTTGGGAGCAGTATTGCGACATTATGTTCGTTTATTTTTTCTTTCTTTTTTTAAGGATAGCCCAATGTCCCTCCTCTTTAGTATGGTATGTGCGCATGCTCGTATTTTATCATTTAGTAAACTGCGGAATTTTAGTCGGTAATTTAACTATTTCTTCTTCCTAAAAATTTAACTTCGTGGTGCCCCTGAATACAATGACATAATGCCAAATTACGATAAATTATGAATAAATGGAGCAGTAGTGTTAGATTATCATTTGCACTTGATTTATTTCAAACGTTACATGCTCTTATAGTCTAGCGAGACTACTTTGGATTCTTTCCAAAAATTCTGTATCAATTTACTCTATTTGGAAGTAATTAAGCACTTAGGAACGAAATACGCACTTTTTTTATTAATCCATTGTAAGAGCCTTTATTCATACTGTTACATGGAACATCAGGATATCCGTGGCACAACCTCTGGAGATTCGTATGTGAAAAAATTAAAAAAAATAGAGATGAGGATTATATACAATGGTTGCTGTTTCGTCCTTTATTTTATTTATTTTTTGTAAAATATCTTGGGCAGATGAATACATTGGATGAAATGGAAAAAATTAACAAAATAAAAATCCACTGATTCTCCGTAATGTATGATACATAAAATTATTACAACGATGTATTAGAATTATTATACGATTGCATTGTATTATTATCTAGTTACTCGTACATACTTTATTGTTAATAAAATATTGTTAAGTACGTCATTTAGTTAAAATACAGCAGTTACTCTTAATTTAATAAATCTACAAGGATAATATTAACTATGATATAACTCACTGGGGGAGACCGAAATTGGAGAATATCAACATTCACTGGCAATTTACCAGAAATATTAGGCTTTCACCAAAGCTATGTGAATGTTAACATTTACCAAAATAATGCAGACCGAAACTATGATGCTTTCGGTTTTTCAGTTACATTGCTAATTCTAAGCAGTTTTTTTTTACTGTAAAATGATCAAATTTAACAAAATGAGTTAGCTTTTAAAAATAATTGAATTGCTCATATTATATTACGGATTGATGGAAAAAGAAAGACTTCTCTCATAGTCTAAATACAGTGAACTCTCACTTATACGCCGCCTCATTTATGCGCCTTTTTCACTTATACGACGCTTTTAAATGGTCCCAGCACATTCCATAGCAAAATAATGATAGTATCATTCGTTTATGAGTCGTTCTATAGATAAACATTTCACTTATGCGCCGAATTTTCCCTAAAATTAAAAATTTTTTATTTATTTTCTTTTAAGAAATAAGCATTTTTCTTCACTTTCCTCTTTAATCTTTTGCCTTTATTGCGCATGGAAGGCATTTTTTCTACATAAACTAGAGTTTGAAGAGGGACAATTATCCATTATGCATCGTTTTAGAGGGAACAGCTTGTAATTAGGTATGCTGCAATTTTTGTTTTCTCTTTATCATTGTAGTTACGTTACAGTAATTGCCAAACCGTACTAATATGTCCCTTTTGTATAGCAACTTCTTATTCATTCTCTCATTAGGACCTATGTTGCGTTTTAGTCCTGTAAATAGGCTTGTTCGCTTATACGTCTCTCTCACTTATGCGCCTTTTTCTTTTGGTCCCTTCGGCCGGCGCATAAGTGAGAGTTCACTGTATTTTAAAAGAAATAAATAATAACAAATTTATTCGAAACAAATATCATCACTAAGTTGTATATCGCAATGTAATATATTTATATTGTAATATATTATTATTATTATCATTATTATGCTATGGAATGTGCTGGAGTCATTGAAAATCGTCGCTTAAGTGAAAAAGGAGCATAAATGAGGCGACGTATAAGTGAGAGTTCACTGTATTTTATTTTGAACCCTCTTCCTAATCCTAGGTACACATTTTTTGTCATTCTTAACACTTTATTTCTGACCTAATGATCTCGTAGGCGCTAGTCAAAAATAGTATTTAAAAAAATGTATCCCTAGTTGTTTTAGCAAATAAAATTGCTCTATTTATTAAAATAGAGCATAAAACTAAATATTTGATTTACAATGTAGAATAAAAAAAAGACAAAATAAATAAAAACAGTAGCAAATTAAAATAAAGTTACGAATCATATTAGGGGAGGCCGACCAGTGAATGATCACTTCCAGTGAATGACCACCTCGTATTTTTTTATGAAAAAATAGGGTTTAGAAACATTTTTCTCAGATGAATCAGCAGAAATTTTTTCTTTCTGTGCATTTACAGAAAGGAAATGGCTAGAAAATGCTCCATTTGTCCACTGGTAGGGGTGTTCATTCACTGGGTTTGGGTACTTTTTTTCGTTTTAACTCTTCATTAAAACTGATGCAGGATCGTAAAAGCTCTCCCATTTTTTTTTTTTTTTTTTTCAAACATTGAATATATCATCTGAAGTGTATTTACTGTCATGTGACAAATGCTACAGTTTTTAACGTCGCTATGATTTCTTAAAATTGAAAACTCCTTTAAGTATTCATTCACTGGACGGCCTACTCTACATAAAACTCACATATTTTAGGCTGAGCAGAAAATTTTACTCTTGAGTCCGCTCCGTAATCGAGTTCGATACTTTGATTTCATATAATATATCGCGCCAAAAACGCCTGTTCAAACAAATAAAATTTTCCGAACGGAATCATATGTTGATGTGTTATTTGCAGCTGCAGAGTAATCAAATTTGAGAAGTAATGAAAAGTTAATGAATTTAGTTTTATGGAATCGTAGTTTTGGAGACTTATCGCATGATCATTCAACGAGAATATCTTGTTCAGGTAGAAATGAATGTTCATCATTGGTAACTTACGTGTTGAATTATTCAGTTTGTTTATTCAGTTGTTGCAACTATTTCCAGAATCGGGAACATGGTTCCTAAAACTGCATTTTAGATACATTAAATGTTCAACAAAAATCGCCGGTAAATATATTGCTTTTTATTAATACGGTTGACGTTCGATATAACAACCATCTCTGTGTCATGAAAACGGTCCTTATAACGAGTGGTCGCTATAAGAGGTAGAGCAGGGTTATAAGGGTAGTTTATAAAAGAAAGCTGGGACTTTTCCCACTGGTCGTTATAATGGGAAGGTCTTTATAATGTGTGGTCGTTATAAGGGCGATTCTTTGCAAACTCGTAATTGACTGTCCGGACAGAGTATTTTTAAAATAATAAAGTGTAAAAAAGTAATTATCGCTCTTAATACAAGTAAAGCATTAATACTTTGTAGCCCAATTGTATTTGGAGCGATAACAATTTAATTTTGTTTTCTAGACATTATCTAAGCACCAAAAACACAGTCCCCTGGCTGTCCCAATCCAATAGTTTAACACTTAAAGGCAATATTTCAAAAAACCTATCAACACTACATAAATTTGGCAATTAATGTCTAAAAATAAAATAATGCAACTATATCTTTTTTATGAAATAAGGTCTAATTACGCATTTCTTAAACTTAAAATTGTCATGTAAATTCTGTCCGTAGATTTTTCAAACAGTTCCCTGCCACAAATTCAGAGCTCCAATAGAAAAAATCTGTTACTCTTGCAAATGTTTTTTGTCATGAAGTTTAAAATAATCAGTGTGAATTTGCTGAAATTGCTAAGAACGGTGTTGAAACGATACTTTGTTTAGTTTGAGAGCCACATTTGTGATGAAAGTATGCATTAGGGTCGTTGCGAAAACAGTCCTCTGGGAAGTGATTTTATTAATGTCAATTAGTTTAATTATGAAACATACTAGTTATTATGTCCACGATTTGTACCTAAATTTTAAGTAGTGTAGTAACTAATTATGTTCCAATAGTTTTACAGATATTACGCAACAAAGAGCAAAAACGCAGTCCCCTACCTAGTTATACTAGACAAGGTACTTACCCATATCATGATTTATCAGAAAAACACAAAACTTCAACTGGCCCTCTTTCAAACCAAACTAATAGATTCATTTTCTGAGTAATAGTATTAGAATTATACGAACATTTCAAAAAACCATGCCCGAACAAACTTCGTGTGAAGAATGACGAGTTTACAGAGAATCGCCTATAAACGACGGTCAACTGTACCACCAGTTAGGACTTTTTTGAAAGCTCCCCAAATTTTTTACCTGTCCCGTTTTGAAGAAAAATGAAGTATATAAGTATGTATAACGTATATAGAAAAACAACCTCTATTTCGCAAAATAACTGCTTTTTTTCACCGGGAATCAAAAGGTTTTTTTCCATAAGCTATAGTACGAGGTTAATAGTTTTTAAATTGCTGCTTTACTGTAGTTTTAAATTGTAGTAAAATTTTAAGTACGTATCCTCGTGTAATAAAGAACCGGAGAAAAACTTGATTACGAATAGCATTTCTAGAAATCGTGATGTTTTTCTTGAAATGATGAGTTAAAGTTGGGAAAGCATTTATGGCCCACTAAAAGAACAAATGACGTTGCAAAACCTGAATGAAACGTTATCGGAAACTTACATTATCATGAAGCAGTCTCTCTCTCTCTCTCTCTCTCTCTTTGTTTTTTTTTTTTTTTTTTCGTTGAGAAAAAATGTAACTGTAATGCTAATAAATGAGGAATAAATTGAGGAATTTAGCTGTAGCAAATCAGGCCGTTGACTTAATGGATTTTTTGTTTTTCGTTTACCAAACTTTCATTAGAAACGGCAACAAATGGCTGAAACTATTTGCTTACTGAACTTAGGAATACAATCAAAGCAATTATTTCCCGAAGAGAGAATGAACTAAAAACACGCTACTCCTTCAATTTTAAGGAACTTTGAGTTTTATGAAACACTATTTTATTAGTGAAATCCAAACATGTAGTTGATATGAAAAGTCAACCACAAAACTGATGCAAACTTGAATCATTTAAAAAATGTACGCTTTTTTTTTTTTTTCAGTATTAAATTACGATATCGAGCAAGAAATAAAACTCTTGAACCACCTGAATTATTATAATTGCAGTTAAATAATAACGTAAATAAAGCGCAATCAGGTAGAAACCTAAGGTAGGTGAGAGAACTAACAGTACTCTCGCAGCTTTCATGCTGTGTGCTGAGCTTTTTGCACTGTTGAAGAGTCTCCATTGTTGCCTTGAAATGGCTATTTGCTGTACTTTCTACCTAATTTGTGTTTTATTTACGTTGGTTTTTAACTTTGTTATTTTAGCACAAAGCTTATTTGATCATTTTTCATTTCATCTGAAATATTTTCATTTATATATCGTGGGGTTACAAGTGAAACACACTAAGCCAAAAAACATGATTTTGAGAAAACGCTGATCAAAAATTTTTTATTTTAACTTCTCTGGAATTGACATCCTGAGAATTGAACACACTAAGTCATGGACTTAGTGTGTTTTACTTTTACTATGAAATATTTTTCAACATTCGAAAGCAACTAAGTCCCTTAGTGTGTTTTACCTGTAAGAACTACTTGACTTGAGTACTTAATGTGATTACAAATTTGTTTAAAAAACTGAATTAAATAAAGATATGACTTAATGGGTTTCACCAGTAGAAACAGCTCATTTTTGTGTGTAAGATAAACTAAAAATCTGAAAAATAATAATTTTGACTTAGTGTGTTTCACTTGTAACCTCACGATATAAGCGTCAAATGCTAAATATTATACGTAGTTTCTACAAAAGATAAAATGAAAAATAATTTATGGCTCTGAGGATGAATCTTGTGCATAACTTTAATTCCCTCTTTCTTTTCTTTTCTTTTTTTTTTTTTTTGATTCTATAAATAACACTTTCAATTCTGCTCGGTGATACACAACGTTGTGTGAAAAACGGGATGTATGATCACTATAATTATGCCCTGTGTGTAATACACCTAAAAAAACTGGTGAAACAAAAAATTTATCAGTAACACGTCTTTTTGGAAATATTTATTAGTTCATTCGTGTACCAGATTTTATTGACCATCTCGGAGTCAAATGAGAGGAAAAGGAAGCATTAATTATTTCAGAGTGGAAAATAGTATCTTGCACATTGGTTGACATTTGGCCTACATTTCACTGGATCTGCATAATAAATTAAACCGAGAAAAGATTTATTTCCCCTTTCAACCTTATTTCTCTCTGGCTTGTGTTCAACCGTTCGATAGTCTTTCAACTAGAGACACAAAGCTTTGAATTACGCATTTTTGGGGATTTTTGGGGGATGCTCGTTCAAAAATACACAGCTTATTTGGGTCAGTTCAGTTTTACAAATTTGATCACAGAACTATATTTGACTCCACAAATTTGATAGTCTCCTTACATACCACACTGTGCAAAATTGAATGCCTTTTCCCTAAAATTTGAATTTTATGATACAGTATAATTATCTAAAAACTAATATTACATTTTCAAAATTAAAAATCATTATGAGTAATAATGTAATAAATAGGATACATTTTTTAAAACCTCCAAGCTTTAAAAAAGTTTGAACGTGATAAAAATAAAGGTTATGGTTGAAAAAAACCTGCAAAGTGAGAACAAAAGCTTTTCTAAAAGCATTTAATTTTATGAAAGAAGTTGAATTTTTTTTGAATGCACTAATGATTAGATTACGCTATGTATCAAATCAATATTAACTAGTAGTAGTTCTTTTTAAACAATAAGTATTGCTTTATTGTTTCACACTATCACTTATTCACCGTTGTTACAAATAACGGTTAGTACGAAAATTCACGAATTTTTTTGACACTTCGTCTTTACTAGCTGAACTGAATTTTGTTTCAACTAACTAACTACTACAAGGTAGAAAAAAAATAGCAGAATATCCATCAAAGAAGAGCATGCATGAAAAATATATAAACTAAGATTAAAACCAAAAAGTAAGAAGCAACTTCAAGTGGCAGTGCCACTGGGAAGGACAACTTAAAGTACCCTAGTGATTGAAGAGTTTAACAACCTACAAGAGCCTGAATGATACAAAAATAACATCCGTCTTCCCTTGCAGAACAGGAATTTGACTTGCTGTTTGAACTTTTCGGATTTCCACAGGATTTGAAGAATCTTCCGAGTGGTAGAGGAAAATATTATAAAACTGAATCATCTAAAGTTTTCTTACTTAGTGTAGTCGTATCAATTGATAAATGCTTAAGTACAATTTCATTTTTAGAAACCCATAATATCATTAAAAACTACAGCAGTTGGTTTATGACAGAAAATATTTTTACCACAAAAATATATGTAAATATTTATTTAAAAAAATGGTAGAACTTTTTTGTTCCTGTTACAGATATTTTGAAGGATTAAAAAACATTGCACATTAAATCAATAAATGAACATGTCTAACTAATGAACATAAACTTTCTGGACAATGAGCGCATTTTACATCAATGTTTGATTGAAGCTGGTCCATATTCTGTACTTATTTCATGATTCTCTTTCATTTCATAAATTTTTCTAATCATTCTTCTTTTGTTTCCGTTGCTTTCTGGTACATTTTCTTTTTTCAAAATTGCTTTATTTTAAGAGCTCCACTATTTATCTGAAATTCTCTCATCTGTTCTTTGGATTGCATAGTTACGTTACTCTTAGCAACCTCTAAAGGTTTTTTTATATTTTTGAAGCTCTATTAGAAAAAACAATTACAGGGGAAACACTGTTACAAATGTGAACACAACTTACTTTAATGTAAAGAATTTCCCTGAAAGATTCTATTTGAATGTTCCAAATTTGTATAAGTTGAAAATTGAAGGGAAAAAAATCTAGAAATTTTTTTTTTTCAGAATAACAAATTGATTTATTTAAACATAATAAACACTTTCAGACCCAACGATCAGAACTCTGAAATTCGACTGTTTTTAAGTATCATGTTTTAAATTGATTCATGCATTTTTCTTTAACAAAAAAAAAAAGCAGGTATAATTTGAGGAAGTAAAAGAGAGAGAGAGAGAGAAAATTTCTCTCTTTTTTGAGAAAATAAGCGTTTTAAAAATATTGATAACTATCGAAAATGTACAATTTCCATGCATGAATAAGTTTCGTTTTTGCCATCACGTTTTTTGAAAAAGAATAATTTCTACGATTCCGTTTTTTGTTAATTACCACTTTTAAACTGAAGTAATAACAATAACTCTGATTTCTTATAGCCTTATTACGTTTGTTTTCTCTTCTTAATGAGCTCATTTCCACGCGATCAATAAGTTTGCAAAACGAGAATTTGATATTTCCCACAATTTTTACATAATTTTACTGTAATTAATATTTTTAACTAATGGTCAGACAGTATGAAATAAAACCAAATATATCAGCATTTAGCTTATTAATGTTCATTTCAAAGAGTTAAACTAAAATCGAGAAAAAACTTATAGATTTGCGACTGCTGTAAGAGAAAGTTTTCGAAAGCGTTGTCTTACGTAATAAGACGATCTTACAACTTTAAATATCAATTTTTGCATTAAATAGCTCCTTCATCAGTAAATGCTTACGATAATTATTTCAATGAAAGCCAATAAAATTTCGAAAATGCTCTCTAGGGCTCATTTTTTATGTCTTTAATTCCGCCACAGTGAATTTTTGTATAGCAATCCAAAGTTCAGAAAATTCCGAAATCCGGGATGAGCTGAGACCATTTGTTGCCGGATTGGAGGTCTTGTACTGTACCAAGTGATTTCCATTCATAGCTTACGTAAGTTATTTTATTAATTTAATCCATTTTTACGATTTTTTTCTTTCATCACTCAATTTTTGGTCCATTCCTTGACGGAGAATATTTAAGCAAAAAATGCTAGAAAAATATCAAATATTCGATTCTGTTAAGTGCTAAAGTCCTTTAATTTCCTTTGAAAATATTTTAGAAGCTACCTGTAACCACGGAGAAATGCTTATTGTGTCCATGACACAATCGCGTATGATATGCACCAATCTGGTTTGCAAAATTAGTTGAGTTTGAACCTTGTATCTTTACTAAAATTTAAAGTAGTTACAAAAAATCGGAGTCGCTGAAAATTAGTACTTGTTTCTATCTCACGACTCGCAAACTTTTTTTATTTTTAAATGAAATATATCATTATACTACCAACTGTGAAAAAAGTTACCACTACAGTTATTTCGCAGTACATTAGTAGCAGCGCTTTAGTTCCGACCACTGGTATCAACATACTTTACGCTTAATTAAATGCTCCTGGCTAATTAAGATGTCTTAATTTAACTAATTGAGATATAAGACTTAGTGAGATGCTTGTTATATGTTTTCATATTTTTTAGTTATTAAGGAATTTTTCGAGTGGATGTAAGAACATGCTAATTTGCATGCGCTTTTACGTTTAGCTTAATTGAACATTCGTCTTACATTTCATTGCACAAACTCAAAACTTTCGATAATTTTAATAAGTGAACAAAAATCTTCCGAATAATGCTGAAAAAATGTCGGTCGTATCAAAAAAGAAAACAAAAAGAAAAGGAAAATCATGGAAATAAAAGATTTTTCATTAATGCACCAGAATATTCCTAGTTAAAAACGACTCAGAAATTTCTAAGGAAACAGGACAATAAATTAATATTATGACTTAGTTAAAAAGTACTGCATGAAGCCACATAAAAATATACTATTGTTTGCAAAGCATCACGGAGCAAAATTACCCAAAGTTAGCAATCCAAAGCTTTTGATCATAAAAAAATGAGGATGCTAAGAAATAATCTCACATATTTTATGAAATGCTTGCTTTCAATTGACATTTTCATTGCTATTGTTTTGTTACTTTAAAGATAACATTAATGCTCAAAAAGTTCATTGTTTTTAGTTAGACTCAAACTCAGAATTGGATTGCGATTTGAAAAAGGCACGTGTTGTTACATCTCAAATAAATAAAAAATTTACATTATTCTCTCCTACGTAACTATGCATTGTTCAGACAATGCTAATGAAGTTTTTTCTTTTTTTTAATTTTAGTTTATACTCGAAAATTTTACAAATTTTATTACTTTTTTTGAGCACAATAAAAAATTAAGCATTTCGTACCCCTTGAACTAATATAAGTAATTATTTAAATTTCTGCAGCACTTTCTTGCAGAATAAATTGCAAAGTATTTTGTGATTAAAAAAAAGTTTTAAAATAGTACATTGAATTGTAAAATAGGAACTATTTGCCTTCAATTTTCGAAATATAATCCGGGTCTTCACATCAATATTACAAATTTCAATGTTAAATGCAGTTTTAACGAAAGCAAAATAAAGCACAAACAAAGCATACCCCTGCAAAACTTCACCAGGGATATCAAAATCCCTGTCAAATCATCCCTGAAAAAAATATCAAAATCCCTGTCAAATCATCCCTAAAAATCTGCGCTATGACCCCCCTTCCCTCTTATAGGCACCTCTAACTTCGCGGGGCAAGTATTTTTTTCCTGAAACGCAGCCTGTTGCAGATCTTTTCCTTTAGTAGCTTTTGAATCTTGGTTAGAGTTGTACCGTTTTAGTACATAATGAAAAGTAGCATTTTTCTTCTTATATTGCAATGCAAAGCACGAAGTTGTCCTCTACTACCGCTGAAATCTTCAATTTGTGCCTTAATTTTTTTTTAAAGTCATTTAAAAGGCAACTATGTAAATATCAAGCATTGACATGTAAATGTCAACTTACCTCAATTTTAAGCATAACCTCACTCCTGAAACTTTTTCTTATTGATAGATTTCTATGTTCGAACAGTGAAGCAAACATAAAACGAAAAATTCCCTTACGTTCTTAAAGTTCCTTAAAATTAGGCTTACGGCTAACAACACAAACCATATCTTAATATATAAAAAATACGTGTCCCTGTGTGTGTGTCCCCAAATTTTGCACGCAGTTTCAGTTTGGTCCAACTTAAATGATAGGATAGTTTTTATCTAAATTTAGGACCGCAATATATTTTTTATTGCAAATTATCTATTTAGCTACCAGCTTTTCTGTATTCTTGGCTTCTGTAAGATAAAATCTGCTGCTGGGTTGTCAGTTGCTTCGGAAGCAAAAAGCAATAGTGGTAACGATTAAGGATGTCGAATCGGTTTCTGGCATATTCGTCCCGATTCTCTTAATTTAAATTGTGCGTGTAAGTATTATTAAATCAATTTTCGGAAAAGTATTATTTGCTTACTTCTCCTTTACTTAATTCAATTTATTAAAGCAGTTTAGATACTTAACATATGCTAGTTTGTATGTTTTAAAAATATTTTTCACTCATGTTTAGGTACAAATATTTTTTAGGAAAATTATTTTAGTGAAAAATATCGTACCTTTTTGGACCTTTGAGTTATAAAATATTCATATTGTTTAGTGATTTTTATGTCAGGTGTATTTAGACAAAGAAAGGCTCACTGCATTATGTGATCTTTTGCCTATGTAATATTTAAATTTTTAGTGATTTAGTTCAGAATTGTATTTGCTAAGCGTATCCATCTGCAGCAATAAATTTGCAAATTATCGTTCAACAATACATTTGGTATTTACTATTCAAAAAACAAATTCTTAGGAGGGAAAATGTACTGTTTTATGGTGCGAAGATCAAAATTATTTCTATACACACAATTTTTACCGTCACATTGCTTTGTAACATAAATATACACCTCATAGTTTGCGATTCAAAATTCGACTGTTTCGTAAATATTGTACCTTTTTGGGTTTTAAAGTTATACAATATTAATTTTTTTGTGATTTTGTACTTCAATTGTATTGTAATAAAAAAAGGTTTTAATGTAATTTGTGAACTTTTACCTGTGTAGTATTAAAATTTAGAGTGATTTTGCTCAGAATTGTATTTTCTAAACGTACCTCTCTGCATTCATATTTATATAAAGTTGATCTCTATAACGGTAATAAAGTTTTTCGTTTCTACTGAAACATTATAGTTTAACCCATACCTTAGTCACAGCAACGCGTGGGCGGGTCAGCTAGTATAAGGGTAATTTTCACCATATGCTTACATTTCAAAAATTTTAAGTAGTTTTTTTAACTTGCTATTTTCTTTTAGAAACACTAACAGATGTTTAGTTACATATTGTAGGTGTGTGAAAAAGTAATTGGTTGTACACTTTGATGAATAATTAAGTATTCAAATGATGTTGTAAAACTTTAAGTTGCAAGGAAAATTGTCGTCCGTTACCATACAAAATCAATATGAAATCTCACTTTTAAACTATATCATAGAGCGTAGAACCAACTTCATTTGAAATTATTTACGCCCTGAAGCTTAAAACGATGTTTGTGATGATTAAAATATTGATCAAAAACTGTAAGGTAACGAATTTGACATTTGGTAACGGATTTGACCAGTAACGGACTTGACAATTTCAACCAAAATGTCTAATAATGGCTAGGTTGTCGAATTTAAAAATTGAACTACAATATGCATTTTCTTAGAGTTGTATAATAAACAATATTTAGGGGTAAAAGGCTAGAAAAAGTAAAAATTAATACTAAAATTTTTGGTAACGGACTTGACAAAGAATAAAAATACGCACCTGGAAAAAATTTTGTGCGAAACGCCACAGCAACACTTCTCGACTCAGGGAAACAAAATGGTACAAAATAGTTACGTCACTAGTTTGTAAAGTTAATTGAGTACGTGTTACCATCTTTTGACTGCAATAAATTATTTTTTTTGTTAAAATAATCTTAGGGTAACGGACTTGACAGGAACTGCCGGACAAAATATATTCATGCATTTCTCAATGAAAAAAAATTACTATTGTCCATATTTATTATGAATATCATATACTAATAGTCAACTTATACAATAATGACAAATAATCTGTTGTATATACTTTTTTATACAATTAAGTATGTAAAAAAAAAATAGTTGAACTTGCGAAAATTGGAAATGGACAAGCGTTTTTGCCTTGATTCTCATTTTTAAAGACTTATATAAAAATAAATAAATAGATTTCAATAATTTTTTGAGTTATAGAAATTTTTTGGTATATTTCTTGCAGAAAATAATTGTTCTCATTGAATTTGAAACATAAGTTATACTTCAAAATCGTCTTTTTAACCTCCGGACAGCAAATGTAAGCAAATTTTGAAAATGACCCTTATGCATCTTAGACATTTTTTGTAAAATTGATATAGTGCAACTTGCAACATTCTTTGTATTTTTTACCTAATCAGTTTAATTTGTCATTTTTCCAATAACAGAATATACCGGAGTTGCAATATTTAATTATTTTTATTCAATTTCATTCCACCATAGTTTGCGAATGCAGCCGAGCTAAGAAAAGACTAATTTTTAACCAAGAATCAAATCCCTCTCCATGTAATGAATTTTAAAAACATTTCTACAAATCGGAAAAATAGCAATTAAATGACCATTTTAAAATTAGGTATTTAATAAACATTCTTTGCATTAACATTGCTTAGAGTGGGTCTCCTTCTCCTGATTACAAAAACAAATTTCATTACACTCCCATATCGAAAAATTAACCATGCTTTTATCTTGGAGATAGCTCATTTTATGCTTCTATTTTGTTCCATGCTGATTCAGATAAAATCACATCAAGCCCCGTTTATTTGCAGTAAGGCTGGAACTTTTACAGCTATGAAAGCATCAAAAGCCTAGAGTCTCTACATGCCATCAGAAAATGTTTTACCGACAGATAAATTTTATTAAATCGATACACATTTCTATGCCGAAAAACATGTTTTTGTTTCCCCTGATCGAATTCTCGAATAGCATACTAAAGTCTTCATTAAGGTCAACCGAGAAGTTGTTTTCCTTGAGAGAATATGTTATGAAACTAACCTTCGCGTTCTTTAATACTATCTTCTTGCATTAATTAAAAATGAAAAACTGTATCTATTTTTTAAATTATTTTTCTTTTTGAAACTGAACAGAATACACAAATATTTTTCGTAACTTTTCAATACCCTGATGTTTTTTTCATTTTTCACTTTAGAACGAAACTAATTGAGAAATTTTTGACAGTACATTTTGCTTGAGTCAGAAAGCAGTAACCTGTTAAAAGTTTAGGAAAATTCAATTTTGATCCCCCCTCCCCATTCTTTCTTTTTCTTTCCCATTGTCAATTTATTTATTTTATTCAACTCATCTGCGCTCGATCAATGTAGCTCTGACAGGGTAAGTCCCCCCCCCCCCCACAAGAGCAATGGAAAATTCCCACCACCAAATATTACGGATCTCCTCTAAGAACGATACCCCTTCCTCTAAAAGAAAACAAGAAAATATCCGTAAAAACAGCCTCCTAAAAATTTCAATGCTACAGTCTGCGCCATGAGCCCACTTTTCGTGGGCATCATTGACTCTGACAGTTAAAATTGGTAACATGAAGTTTCAAAAGTAATTAATTACATTATTTGTATTAATAACTTTTGCTGCATTGAGCACGAGGAAATAATAACAGTTTTGCATTCAAAAACTCCTATTCCTGTTGGGAATTTCATATTCAATTCAGCTTTTACTTCATATACACATATATATATATTTTTTTTTCTCTTTTTTTTTTCCTTCTGGAAACAATAAATCGTTCCTATCTTCAAAACTTTGACAACTCAAATGGTGCATTATTGAAACAAAAATTCATAATTTTCAGGCGAAGTTTCTTTACCAGTTTTTAAAAGAAAATGAACAATTACAGTATGAATAATTTACTATATTGAGTCTTGAATGAACAGGACCCGCTTTAGAAATTTTGGGACTTCTGCATAGTTATAGTTGCTCTTCTTTTGTCTATCATAATAGGGGAATGTGGGGAAAAGTGAAATAGCGGGACAAAGTGAAATGGTAAAATATTTTCCCAGTTTGCCGTGCCATCTGTTTAGCAATATTTTAACTAAGTTCCTAGACATATCGTCTGCACCATGCTAAAATAACGAATGTGAAAAATCACGTTTTTCAAGTTCGACGGTTTCCCGTTGTACAAAAAAAGGGCTACATACTGATAAAATGATGAATCTGTGAGATGGTCGTAGTCCAATGTCGTTTTAACGAATTCATAGCTTTTCCCGATTAAGGTACAATATATTTACGAATATGATATTCAACAGTTTACGCAGTTTCACAAATAAAAAATTATATTTTTAAGGATTTATTGCCTTATCTTATGTTCAATAAAAGCTTTTCTTAGTAAAACAAAATGTTTTTTTTTTATCTTTTCATCCATTATTATTAATTTTTATAGCAATTTTTTATCCTAGATGTAAAGTATCGAAAATGAATGCTATGAAACTTCATTGCAAACTATCGAATATTCTCTAAAATTTCATATTCGATACTTTACCTTCAATTCAGTGACTTTCGACCAAAAATGTCCATTTAGGTAATGTAGCGAATACTTTTAAACAATTATTATTGATAATTTTACAAATAATTAAAATTAAAATGATACCTTCGAACAATAGTTCTACACTTAAAGACATCTATAATATAAAAATTTAAAAATTGAAAATTACCAAACGCGTCAGTTGGGAAAAAATTATATTCAGTGTTTTGGCTCTCCTGAAAAGTGCCAATTTTCACATTCGTAATTTTAGCATGGTGCCGACGATATAGTTGATCCCTGTCAAAAAACAAGCAGCTCCAAAAATGAACGATAAAAATTATACAAGTAATTTTCAAAATTTGATACCTTTATTGTAATATTTGTGGTTTTTCGAAAATATTTCTTGCTGTTTTAAAATGATAAAATTTTGTAATTATCATTTTAACTATTAATTGAGATCTACTGATGTCCGTTGCAGTATTTATTTAGCTTTTATTAGGCATTTTTTGATTTTAAATGTTTAACATAATTTGTCAAGTGCACGCGGGGCAAAGTGAAATAATTCATTTTGTTTGCTTACGTGTGCATTTACTAAATCACGTAAGTATTTCTTCCGTTGTTAATTTATTCACATTATTTTACTTTTTGATTCACTTATTTATTCATTCATTCATTTATTTTGTTATTCATTCTCTATTTTATTCACTCATTTATTTTTCTAAAGTAATTATTAATTCATTAATTTGTTTATTTTTTCATTAATAGTAATTCACTTTTTAGTTTTTTTGTGCATTCATTTGCTGAAAATTACTGTAACTTATCTAATAGAAATATTTCATTACAAAAGTATTGTATTTTTCACTTTTCCCCATGATTCTTTGAAGTGAAAAATATACACCTTTTCTGGAGGGGGGGGGGGGGCAAAAAATGAAAAATAATTTTCAACGATAGTTGTATCACAAAATACATTATTTTTTCTTTATGTACACCAATTTTCAGAGCAAATTTCCAATTTGTTAATTTTGGAACAGGCAAACAAGTGGTATTCAAATTTTATTTCGCTCAGGTTATGTCATATACATGACTACTATTTTACACGGAACAAAACTTAACTGATAATGGAAAATAATTTGGCTCCCCCCCCCCTCCCACTCTCTTTTTTTTTGTCAATAATAATGCTAAATTCATTGAACAAACAGACCTTCCCTTGTCCTTGAAAACGTTGATAAACAATAGGGTAGTTTTCGATTTTTCAATTTTATTTTTATATGATAGAGCAACAGACACGAACATCAACGGCGAAAAAATTTTTGCGCTGCGACAAGTAGTTTTTTTTAAAATAATTTTTAAATTTCAAGCGGTTGTGACGTCACTGGGCTTGACGGTTGTGACGTTGGCGCTTTTGAACTTTCCACTAAGGCGAAGAAAGAGCGAGAAGCTTTATAGTGCGAGGAGCTCGAGAAACCGGTTTCTCCGGCTTCCGCACTGTTGTTCGCTCTCCACTGCCGTAAGTTTTTTTTCTCGCCAAGTGATGCGTTTTAAAAATTTGACTACGGATTTCGCCAAAAAATATCAAAACAATCACCCCTAGCAGGGTATTGGAGTGCTCTTTGATAAATCCAGTTTTAAATAGTGAATTAGTAGACTTTAAGGTATTGATTACGGAAGGAGAAAATCCCGCAATGAAACGATAATGTAGCAAAAATCCAATTTTTATGGATGAAAGGCTGAAAGTTACAGCCCTGTGACGTCACGGGTTTCGGTTTTAAGGCGCGCTTTTTTTGCGCGTGGGTTTTTAAAAAAATCATTAAGAATCAACCGTTGTGTTTTAAAATTCGGCAATGGTGAATTTTTGTGTTTTGTAAGCCTCTTAACAATATCTAGTAGTTAAAAAAGGGATATTCAGTAGGTCACAACTACCCTATTGTATAGCACCCACCGAGCTAGGTGGCTCCTAGACCGAGAATCATGGAATAATTAGTCGGAAATACGTTAGTTGCTAAATTTAATAAGATGGAGATAATTACCACGTGAGTTAAATATTAAGTTGGTTAAAATAAATAAGTGAAATATTGAGCTATTATAACCATGCTTGTCAGTATATCCTTCATTCAACCATTATTTTCTTATAACTTTATGTCTAAATGTAAACATGCTCATTCATTTTGATACACTTTTTTCTTAACTTAATGATTTCATGATTCTTAAAAGATGTTTTTCTTCAAAAATTGCTAATCTACTTGTAAAACAATGTTATTCCCATAAAAAATTTTTCATTAGATAATGTAATCTTTTAAAGCAAGAAACTAGGTCAAATTTCAAGGCAAAAAAATGCTATTTTAACTGATCATCCTTTTTTATGTTAAGCGCGACATTTGAAGTGTGTCGTATTTTGAGTCAGAAAATTTATCATAGCTCTTTTTCAAGTATCATTTCAAACCTAAGGATATACGCCAAAAAGCTACAACTTGATTTCTTGTTATACTATTTATGAACAAATTTACAACAAATGCTTTCAAAAATCATTTGATGCACTTTTTCAGCTGCATTGTTGCTGAATATCTTTAAAGGGAAAATTAAAAGTAATTACTCAAAACTAATGCTTCCATGAAAAGTACTGTATGTATACTTAAACTCAAAAATTAAAAACTGAAAAAATAACGGGCCACTTTTTGAAAGTTACAAATAAAACTGAGGGTCTATACACAGTTCGCTATTGTACACTGAAGTGACAAAAGTCATGGGATACCTCTTAATATCATGTCGGCCCTCCTTTTGCCCGGCGAAGTGCAACAACTCGACGTGGCATGGACTCAACAAGTCATTGGAAGTCTTCTGCAGGAATATTGAGCCATGCTGTCTCGATAGACGTCCATAATTGTGAAAGCGTTGATGGGGCAGGATTTTGGGCACGAACAGACCTCTCGATGGTGTCCCATAAATGCTCAATGGGATTCATGTCGGGCGATCTAGGTGGCCAAATCATTCGTTGGAATTGTCCAGAATTTTCTTCAAACCAATTGCGAACAGTTGTGGCCCGGTGACATGGCGCATTGTCATCCATAAAAATCCCATCGTTGTTTGGGTACATGAAGTCCATGAATGGCTGCAAGTGATCTCCAAGTAGCTGCACATAAGCATTTCCAGTCAATGTTCGGTCCAGTCGCACTAGAGGACCAAGTCCATGCCATGAAAAAACAGCCCACACCATTACGGAGCCACCACTAGCTTGAACAGTGCCTTGCTGACAGTTTGGGTCCATGGCTTCGTGGGGTCTGCGCCACACTCGAACCCTACCATCGGCTCTTACCAGCTGAAATCGTGACTCATCGGACCAGGCCACGGTTTTCCATTCATCTAGGGACCAACCGATATGCTCACGTGCCCACGAGAGTCGCTGCAAGCGATGTCGTTCTGTCAGTAAAGGCACTCGAGTCGGTCTTCTGCTGGAATAGCCCAAGAAATCCAAATTTCTCCGCACAGTTCTAGCAGACACGTCCATTGTACGTCCCACATTGATTTCTACGGTGATTTGACGCAGTGTTGCTTGTCTGTTAGAATTTACGACTCTTTGCAGACGTCGCCGGTCTCGATCTTTAAGTGCAGGCGGTCGACCACTGCGCTGTCCATGGTGGGATGTTATGCCTGAAATTTCATACTCTCGGCACACTCTTGACACAGTGGATCTGGGAATGTTGAATTCTCTAACGATTTCCGAAATGGCATGACCCATGCGTCTAGCTCCAACTAACATTCCGCGTTCAAAGTCTGTTAATTCACGTCGTGCGGTCATCATCACGTTAAAACCTCTTCACATGAATAACTTGAACAGAAATGAAAGCTCTGTAAAAGCACTGCGCATTTATACCTGTTCTATGCGATGCTACTGCCATCTGAAAATTTGCATATTGCTATCCCATGACTTTTGTCACTTCAGTGTATAAGGAATACAAATTGAACGTTAGATTAACACAAGAACTAATGACCACCGACAATAAAGAAATAAAAATGCTAGCAATTTTTCTAAATTTTTGTATGCATTCAATACTTTATTAGAATTTTAAACTATATTAAGATGAGGAACGAAAATACAAAAAAATAGAAAAGATTTAAGGGAAAAAAATATATCTCTTTACAGATTTAGCATTGAATGGACTTGGAGACATGACATAAGCAAGATTGATTGATGGATCTGTAAAACGAAATTTTAAAACGTTTTATTTTTGAATGATGAAATTGACAAACGTTTCATTGATAGACTCAACTTAAAAATAATGCAATAAAGTAAGTATTGGAAGAAATTGAGTTTCTTTCACTAGATTTCCGTAAAACGTGTATGTACCGTTCGATATTTGTTGTAGATGAACCATGCGACTTTAGATCTCTCCCTCAGTTTTTCTTTTCCAAATAATTGGACTTGCTCCGTCCAGCTATTAATTTCTGCTGTAAGAGCCAGGGTTTAGGAAGGGGGAAGGGGAGGGCCAAGGGCGGATGTAGCGATCGATTTTTACTACTTACTTGTTCGTTGTGTATTGATTAGAAAATATTGACCAGAAAGATTTCGGACTTCAATTTCGAAACATTTCTGTGGGAGCGCATTCGGAAATCCTTAAAAATCGTCCAAAATTACGTTTTTTGGACTTCAATATCGAAAAAATACCGGCGGAAAGTCCGTCAAGGGATTCGTCCCCTGTATTCGCCCCTGGGGAGAACCGGGACACTGTCCGAGAACACACCGAGAAGGAGGACTCCACCCCCGTTAATTTTCATCTTCTCACCAGTGGCGTAGTAAAACAAAAACTGCTCCCCAATGACATTGGTGGGGGGGGGGGAGGTAAGCGGGGCTGCTGAGTCTGATGGTTACAGAGAGCGGGTTATTCAAGTGTAGCATCAAAACGTGGATCCAAAAGAGAACATGACCTCTTTGACGTTCTCAAAGAGAGCCCGAAATTACACCTCTATAGGGCTTTAGCTTAAAAAAAAATTCCGGGTGAGATCTCCACTTTACCCTGCCCCTTACTATGTCACCAAAAATAACTAAAATTCGCATTTTAGGACCTCGATTTCTTGACTGATGTTTAGAGTTTATTAGTGGGTAGTTTATTCTCAATGCTATAAACAACGGTAACTAATTACGAACCTAAACTAGGAGTCATAATAAAATACAATATATTTGTAAACATGTTATTTCGTACGTGTAAATATTTATAAGTTGCCTAAGTTAAGAAGAAATAGTTTGAATGAGGAATAAAATTTGAACAATATTCACATGTAATTTTTATGGGATAGGACTTATATTTAACCATGTTATAAAAATCTTCGAAAAATAATCCGTTATCAATTTTACACGTTAAGGTTACAAGTGCCAAAGTACACTGCTCAAAGCAATTAGGGGAGCAAGCAAAAAAGTGAAGAAAACCGTGCAAGACAGCCACGGATTGGCGTACAATGGATAGTACGCGTGTATCAATGCACAATACAAAAAAAGACCTAAAAACTTTGGAATTAATCTTGAAATCTTTGAAAATGTGGAAAAAACATAAAAAGGTGATTTTGGGCAACATTTTGGTTACATGTAAAAAATGAAAAAAAGGTAATGTTTAGACATGTTGTATGTGTTTTAATAAGGCGTGTGGTCTCCTTGAACAGCTAAGACTGCTGCACACCTGTTTGGTATGGATGCGATAAGCTTATGGGCATGAATTTGGGGAGTACTGTTCCACTCCTCAAGAAGTGCAATCTCCAAGTCTCGGACAGTAACAGGCGACCTTTGTCACTCAGCAATGCATTGTCCGACCATGTCCTAAACATGATTGATTAGATTCAGGTCAGTAGAGCACGCTGGCCATTCCATACGCTGTATTTTTTCAGTTTCAAGCATGTTCTCCATCAGACGAGCTCTCAGCGGTCGAGCAATATCGTTTTGAAAAACAAAGGAATATCCAATAGCTCCAGCGTGAGGGATGACATGAGGTCTCAGTATCTCGTCTGCATACCTTTGGCCCGTCACAGTGCCATTCCAAATGATATGCAGGCCCGTACGTTCGCCTATGCTGATTCCACCCCATACCACCCAACCAGCTCGTTTGTTTTGTGACCTTTCAGGAACGAACGCGGGATTATTTCGAGTGCCCCTGTCCCTCCATACCTGAACAAGTCCGTTGTCACTCTCCAGACTGAATTGCAACCCCTCTGTAAACAGCACTTGGCTCCAACCATGTTGCTCCCAATTTCGATGTTCAGTAGTCCGTCTTCTTCGGGCCACACAGTCGCGTGGGGTCAACAAAATTTAGACCATTAGCCTACGTGCATAGAGCCCTCCCTCATGAAGCCCATTACGTACTGTTTGGCTGGACACCCTTCGTAATATTGCCAAGAGCAACTGCCTTTGCAGATGCGTAGCATTCTCTATTCTGTTTCGACGGGCTGTTAACCGTATATACCGGTCATCAGTTGCTGTAGTGGCGCATGGCCAACCTTGCCCTGATCGATGTCAAACATTTCCTGTTTCTTGGAATCGTTTCCACAGCCTTGCAACACTTGTGACGACTCCAACATCATCCGCGACACAACGTTGTGTTTACCCGGATTCCAGCCTGCCTATAACATGCCATGGCATGGATTCCAGTAAATCACGTTGTTGAGACATTCTCAAGTAACCTTGTCTCCAGAAAAAAATGTAAAAAACTACTGCGCTATCAAATTTAACAGTTACGGCAATAAAACGGACGCTTCTGCAACATCCCGATTTCCGCACTTATCTTCTTTTTCTGGTTTTTGGCCTCATTAACTTTAATTTGTTCATAAAATTATCTTATTCCGTTTCCTGATAGGCTTTGAATTAAGAACGATTCATTTTATGTTACTTATTGGTATACATATTTGCGTAATTTTGTTAAAACCATGTGCTCCCCTAATTGTTTTGAGCAGTGTATATTCCTAAATAATCCTGTATGGTTAAATATTTTTCGACTTTTTGTTCTCCCAATCAAATTTATCTTTTGCAGGGGCATGAAGTAAATCTGCCGGGACACCGGGATTTCGTCGGAAAACCGGGACTGTCCCGGTCATAGCGCGACGTCTTGCAAGCGTAGTTAAACGCAAACTATAAAAGTAAGGGGATAAAGTAAAAAATTTCAAGATAAAAAAAGCTACTGCTTTCTATCCGTAAAGCATGTTTTTTTTTTTTTTTTTTTGTTAAAATATGAGGAAATGGACTGTAGTGCAGAGTGCAGTTAGACTGCGGAGAGATGGCGCGTGGACTGGAAGCGGAAACGGGACGCTTTATTTTGAAATAGGGTGGATCTGTAAGAACGCATAAGCAGCGAAGTCGTGCGTTCTCGCTAATTCAACCCATTTCAAAATGAAGTAGTCCGTTTCCGCTTCCAGTCCATCCGCCGTATCTCCGTGGTCTTACTTTAACCCTGCTGCTGTGTTCGTCCCGAACATACGTATACTGTGTTCGGGTCCAAATGGACCCAACATATGTAATTTATTCCCTAACACCGCTTTTTTTATATTTTTTCAAGTTTAATTGTTATATTTGATTTTATTAGAAACTTCCAAACATAAATCACTCAATTTTTGTATTTTATTTTACATATTTACTCCGAGAAAACACATAAATAAAATTTAAATATTATAGCAATTCCAGTTTTCGTACTAAAGAAAACTAACAAAATTATGTAAGCTGTCACTTTAAGAAATTTACTAGAAATTTTTAAGCTTGAAAAGAAGTGTTAAAAATGGAAATACGAACAGTACAACATTTGTATGAGATGTACAGATTTATGTACAGAATCATATGTGCGGGGGAAGCGGCGGAGAGAGGGGGTAAAAGGGAATTCCCCTCAGATAGGCATAATTGCAGAGTTTGCAGTTCTATGAAAGTTAACCTTGAAACATTTTCACTGGTACTGATTTCAATTCATAGAAAGGAAGAAATGGTATTCAGAAAGAAAAAAAAAGAAAAAAAATAAATGAAAAAAAACAGAAGATAACCATTAAAAAATATTTAAAAAACGTACAAAAACAATGAACAAATGTTTTATTTATTGTTTCATAAATTATGCATAAAATAAACAAGCATAAAATGATTTTGTTTCTCTGATACATGCTTTTTTATCATATGGGTCCAAAAGGACCCGAACACAGTATTAGTAAACTTTTTTTTTGACAAGTAGGGTTATGCTTCAATCAAAACAAAAAAAATATGTGTGTAATATAACATGAAAATGAACACATTCATGAAGTTACAACGTTATACTAACGTTACTCGAAAATTTATAAGCAAATGAAATCTGTTTTGGGTCGAAAAGGACCCGAACACAGTAGCAGGGTTAAATGGCTAGCAATTGGAAAATATGAATATCAAGCCTTATGGCTAGAAAGCATTATAGAGTGTTCCTCAACATAGAAAGATTTTCAACTCTAAAAACTAAAATGGAAATTTATTCTACTCTCCTAAATAAATCTCCATTTTCATCCATTTTCTTCAATTGTGATCTTTTTTTCCATGCATTTCATCCTAAAACATTCCTGTTTCTAAAGCAATTTTATTCCAGGAAATAATTTTAAGTAACAATGCTTTCGGACAGAGTCATTGTTTTAAGCGACATTTTACAATAGGAAATATTTTAGCTGTCCGTTAAGGTTAGTTGAAAGGACTTGATTTAAATTCAATAGTTATTTTCTGTGGTCACGTCTAGGTATGAACATATAACAACGCAAAATAAACGATGAATGTTACAGGCTTTTGCGTCAGTTTTAAACCATGCAATAAACAGCACATTACTTTACAAGTGTTTCACTTCAAAATAAAAGCCATGATTTTCTTTTTTTTTTTTTCGTTTTTAGAGCATAAAAAACTAATGTGATAGGATTGCCTCTGTTTTAAGTGCCCCTTTAACTAAATTGCCCTTCGTTTATTTATTTATTTATTTATTTTATAACTTCAATGCAATTGCGAAAAAAAAGCGATTTCGGGATCAGTATTTAAATTAAATTTGAAATTGTTCGCCAAGGATGTATAACAATCACATACTATTTAGCTATTTAAAAAAAAAATGAAACAAAAAGTTAATTTTGTAAAAACATCCGCTGATGCCGTTTTTATCGTCAGTGGGAGAAAACAAAGGAAGAATAAAAGATGTGGCTCTGTTAATCGTAATTACAGAAAATTGAATTTAAAAATACATTTCAGGTATAATGATAAAAAAAAAGATTCAATCCATTACAGAGCGATTAAAAAATTTTACCGCAAAAATTCACATTGCATGTGTCAATACAGAGTTGTTAAGGTCATTTTCAAAATTTACTTACATTTGCTGTCCGGAGATTAAAAAGACGATTTTGAAGCATAATTTTTGTTTTAAATTCAATGCGAACAATTATTTTCTGCAAGAAATACCCCCCAAAAAATTCTATCACTCAAAAATTATTAAAATTTATTTATTTATTTTTATATAAGTCTTTAAAAATGAGAATCAAGGCAAAAACGCTTGCCCATTTCCAATTTTCGCAAGTTCAACTATTTTTTTTAATATACTTAATTGTATAAAAAAGTACATACAACAAATTATTTTTATATATTGACTGTTAGTGGATGATCTTCATAAGAAATATTGACAATAGTATTTGTTTTTCATTCAGAAATGTATGAATGTATTTTGTCCGGCAGTTCTTGTCAAGTCTTGTCCCAATGATTATATTAGCTAAAAAAGATATTTATTGCTGTCAAAAGATGGTAACACGTATTCAGTTAACTTAACCAACTATTGACGTAGTTATTTCGTACCATTTTCTTTCTTCAGTCGAGAAGTATTGCTGTGGCGTTTCACAAAAGATTTTTTCCGGGTGCGTATTTTTATTCTTTGTCAAGCCTGTAACCAAATATTTTAGTATTAATTTTTACTTTTTCTTAACTTTTACCCCTAAATATTATTTATTATATGACTCTAAGAAAATGCATATTGTTGTTCAATTTTTAAATTCAACAACCTAGCCATAATTTGACATTTTGGTTGAAATGTCAAGTCCGTGATTGATCAAATCCGTTACCATACAGTTTTTGATCAATATTTTAATAATCACAAACATCGTTTTAAGCTTCAGGGATGCAAATTATTTCAAATGAAGTTGGTTCTAGGCGTTATGATACAAGTTAAAAGTGAGATTTCATATTGATTTTGTATGGTAACGGACGACAATTTTCCTTGCAACTTAAAGTTTTACAACAGCATTTGAATACTTTATTATGTATCAAAGTGTACAACCAATTACTTTTTCATACACCTAAAATATGTGAAAAAACATCTGTTAGTGATTCTATAAGAAAATAGCAAGTTAAAAAAATACTTAAAAATTCTGAAATGTAAGCATATGGTGAAAGAAAATGACCCGTTATTTAATTTTAAAATAAAAAGTGTTTAATGAAAGGTACATATATACGTCAGGATAGAGTATAAGTAGAGTATTTTAAAAGTTGGCCACATGTAAGCTGTTCAAAAATAAACGGGAACAGGAGCGATTTAGAAATTTCATTAAAAGAGAGGAGGGGGCATTTTCAGCAAAAAACAATATTGAAGCTAGCGTCCAAGACGACTACTAAAATACGCCAATATTATTTACTCTGACAAACATTCAGATTCAAATTTTGTTGCAATCTAATTTTAACATCAGTTTTAGGGGAATTTCAGGTACGGAAAGCTGATACCACCCCAATAACTCAAAATGGATTCAAAATATATATACGAAAAAAAAAGTCATTTGAAATTTGAACAACATAGAATGAATTTTAAAAATGGTATATAACGTTGATTACTAAATGTATCGCCATTCCTGTACTCTTCTGACTGAAAGTATTCTGAAAGATATTCTTAGCGTGGTTTGAACTAAAATTGTAAAAAACTTCTTTCGTGAAAAAGGAGATACATACAAATACAAATGTGACAATCAGCAACAGCCTCTGTGCCCAACTGGGCTGGTCCCAGCCAAATTATAAAACCCAATGAAGATCAATGGCCCTCTTAAAACTATCTACTCCCTTGCTCCTTACCGCCTCTTCCGGTAAACTATTCCAAGTTCCCACTACTCTGCTAAAATAGTAATTTTTCCGAATTTCCAGGTTAGTCTGAGATTTAAACAGCTTATAACAATGACCCCTTGTCTTGCTTTCCGTGCAAAAATTTAACCCTATAACATCTTTCATTTTGATAAATTTAAACAACTGAATCATATCCCCTCTGGTTCTCCTTTGCTCAAGACTATACATGTTAAGCATTCTAAGTCTGGAATCATAGTCTAAATTAGTAAATCCATTCACTAACCTTGTAGCCCTCCTTTGTAACCTTTCCAATAAATTAATATCTTTCTTAAGATAAGGAGACCAAAACTGAACAGCATACTCTAAATGAGGTCTTACCAAACTTCTATATAAAGGCAGAAGAACCTTCTTAGATTTGTTTGAAATAGATCTCTTTATAAACCCAAGCATCCTATTGGCTTTGTTACTAGCTATGCTGCACTGTTGACTAAACTTGAAGTCTTGATTTATTAAGACACCTAGATCCTAGATCCATAACGTAAGTCGAACCCATGACGACTGCATTGTACACAACACAGGCAAGCACGACCGCTTGACTGGAGAGGGCGTAATTAATATTAGTTAGAAAAGGAATTACAATAGTTTCTATAGCGCAGATTTTGATGCATTGTTGCCAGGTGCGGATCCAGATAAGAAAGGGGAGGGCTGACAATCCTATTCCCAAAGAAACACTTGTAGAATAGAAGTTACAATTGTTTTTAGCGTAGATTTTGATGCATTGTCGCCAGTTGTGGATAATGTTATGAGGGGAAGCACACCTCCTTAACGACCATACATAGCCAAAAATTGCTTTGTTTAAAACTCATATTTGGAAAAACACCCTAAACATTCCATTTGCGTTCGGAAAACACTTCACGCCCCCCGCCCCTCCTTCTTCCGAAAATTACTCTCTCCAAAACCAGAAGCTATATTCGCACTTGATGGTCGCAAGCACACGCTAAATTTTTCATGCTCATCAGCCGTCATTTGCTTCGCACATAAAATTGCTAAAGGTGCTAACATTTTATTTCATCTGCACGGATGCCATTTTGCCTGTATGCTAGTAAATAAAATTCTAACAATTATTTTACCGCACGTTTTGAGGCTTTTCCGGAAGCACATGATTTTGAATGTACTTTATTTTGTACATACTTTATTTTGTAAGAATGTGCTTTTGATTATTCTTCATTTCAAAATTATTTTTAACCAATCTTTTTTGTTAGATTGGTTAGTTTATTCTGAAAAGTCCTTTTACTAAACGAAGATAAGTTTGAGAACATATCTCTCAAAAAATCCTTATCAATAAAACGAAGAAAAATGTATGTGTGTATGTATATATAATATGTTTCCTATACAAATATACAGTTTAAGTTGGATATGGACCAATAGCAGGGATGCACTTAGCACCCGGTAAGGTTCGCAGAGGGGTTTTCGAACACCAAAAAAGTACCGATCCGCTCGAGTTTGAATTTATTGATTCGAAAATGGCTTAGAATTGCTATTTCTACTCGAAATTATTATTGGATCTTTTCGATTTTGGTCTCATAGGAAAGCTCGCAAAAAATACTTTTTAAGGGGGTTTCCTTCCGAAGGTTTCAAAAACTCCTAAGCGTAAACTTACCCCAGAAAAAAGATATGGGCGTTTTTAAATTTGGAAATATCCATTTTAAATTGGATTTATTTATCGCGTCTGCACGAGCAGGGTCCAATTTCCCAATAGGCAGACTAGGCAGCTGCCTAAGGCGGTAAATTTTCAGGGGCGGCAAATGTCGATTTGACCATGCATTTTTTAAAATTATTATTCTTGAAAGCAAAATATTAGTAATCTTTGATTTTGGATAGCGACATCCTTTTTTTTTTTTGTTATTTAATAATGTTTACTTTTACACATGTTATGAAAATGAAATATTTTTCAAGCGTATCACTCTATTAGTGTAAAACGGTAATTGGGAAGATGAGAAGTGGGCCTTGATTGTAGAAAAGCAGGTGTAATTGCATTTGGACAGAAATCGCTGCATGATTCGAGTTTGTCTAAGATTTTTGGTTCCATACTAAAGTTTATTCAATTATGATTTCTTGAGTGATTGACGCATTTTTTCTCGTTTACACATTATTATTATATTTAAAAACTGTTTTCTGTTAATATTGAGTCTTGGAGGCAAATAAACATGACTAACGAACGAAAAAATTTGAAAGGATCTAAGTAAAGGAAACATGCTGAATTAAAAACCAAAGAATAAAAAAGTCTTCAAAAAGTTTTTAAAACGTGATGCATATTTTTAAAATGAGCAGTTATTAAAAGCGGAAACTTTGGACATTTTGGAATTTAATTTAATAACAATTTACAAATAAAATACCATTAAAAGTAAGGAGGGGTAAGAAACTCACGTGAGTGGCTTATGTCATAGAGGAAATTATTCAAATCATATATTCATTAATAAAAAAAACAACAGGATAAAGATGCTATTACAAATACAGATGACAGCTATGATAAAATGGTCAACGAACAAAACATTGAAGTTCAGTGCTCAGCGAAGATTCAGCTATATGAGTAACAAGCGTGCTGGGGAACTAAACTCTTTGGGGCTCTGCGTTTAGCTGACATCCAAACCGGAACATGTGCCCTGCAACCCAGAGTCCCGTGTCACGTACACTGAGATGGGCACTGTATGGCTTGGATTGCTACTGCGCAAAATGTCCACTTTAATCTTATCGGGACTTTTAGACACACGCGTCACTTGACAAAACTTTTATTTTTAATGTAGCCCCGTACAAAAGCCGGGCGACGCAGCTAGTAGAAAATAAATAGATAAAAAGAAAAAAGAGCTTGGGACAAAAGTTTTAATTGAGAGAAATAATTCTTCATTGACAAACCATATAAATAAAACATAATATATGTGTGTGTGTGTGTGTGTGTATGTTCCTTATACAAATGAAAAGTTACGTCGAATCTAGACCAAATTTGGCAGGGAGGTTCTTGGCCACACGGGAAGGGACGAGGAGGGTTTTAGAGCGCCAAAAAAGTACCAATCCGTTCGAATTTCAATTCAAGGACTCAAAAATGGCTTAAAATTGCTCTTTCTACCCGAATGGTTATCGTTTTTCCAAACTTAAACGCAACTGCTGCAGATCAAGAATTTGACCAAAAAATTTCAAATTTTTAATGTGCACTTTGCTCCCCCAATGTCACCTTTTCTGCACTATCCATCATCGAAATAAAAAAAAAAGTCATTTTTAGTCCACTCTACTGCACAAGCGCGAAAGAAATTAACTAGCGTGAAAGAAATCAAAAGTGTTGCCATTTTTTTCTTGATTATGAACGAATAAAATTCTTGCTTTTGCTTTTAGGCCTTTCCTGTAACGGGAGGATTGATAACTTTTTTGGCAATTGATTCATTTTTCATACAGAACAAAATGTCGACTTTTAAACCAATCGGGACCTGAAGACGCACGCGTCACTTGATAAAACTTTCATTCTCAAGGTAGGTCCTGTGCAAAGCCGGGCAACGCAGCTAGTTGTAGATAAAATTGTATCTATGAATTAACTTTCCAGCAGATGTCTCTTTGTTCCTGATATAGCCATATTTTAAAATATTCCATATTCTATCATTACTTTTTCGAACAGAGTTTATTGATTATCTTATTTGCAATTAAAGAAATATCTTCATATGCGAATACATTGATTGCTATACGAAAGCAGTTCCTCCTCCGTAAATAAATACGAGTACCGTAATATTGATTCCTCCACTATTTTATAAAAATGATGTTATGGTAGATCGTAAGAAAACTAACTTTTTAGGTACGTCGAAGAGTTTTCCCGGGAATATTATCAGAGGGATCTCGAAATGCAGAATGATAGCAATAACAACTATTATTAAAGTCGTGATTTTATTTGTTATTGTTGTTTTAGTTGTCCAAAGAAAGACATCTGTTATAAATTCAGAAATACATTTTAAACTAATAACTTGTGAAAAATAAGAGTTTGTCCAAGAGGTTCATTTAACGCACTAGGAAACGTTGAGTGAAATGTTTGCAGATTGAAACTACAGCATACTTAAAACGCTTTTTTATTTTATCATCACACGTGAATAGTTTTCTAATTGTATGTAATTCATATACCTTTTTCTTACTTATCAAGCCCATAGGAATATAATTTCGATGCTTCTTATTTGATTAGATTATAATAACTCAAACTTAAAACAATCAAAAGTATTAATTAAGAAGATGTTGCCATACAAGTAGTTTGTCTTCCACAAAAGTGACAGCACTCGACACACACACACACACACATAACCACCATTACTTGTAATTAATTACCTCACTGAAGGCCTTGAACCAAGGTCAATGTTTCATTGATATTTTTTTCAGGAGGTTTTTGACCGGTTTTGATACAAAAGCAAGGTCAACGAAATAGATGAGACAAGAATTTTCCAGTTTTTCTTTCAACGGACTTTGGGTTTTCTAGTGTTAAAATAATAAAATACAGTTGAGAGATAAGTTCCAAAAGGAAAATTTATTTAAGTCACTAATAAATAAATTTAATGTAAAGCACCCCTGTCTTTAAGGGTAATACTTTTCGCATTTTGAAATTCATGCATTTGGTGGTAAACTTAAACTTCTCGCAACTGTTTTAAATCAAGCAATGGTACAATAATCTACAATTGGAATTTAAAAGTCGACGAATTGGGGTAGCAGTATATTTCTCACGGCCTTATAAAGGGCTGTCGACAAGCAAGCTGAAAAGAAGAGCATTCCAAGTAGCATCAATAGAATGCAAATCATTTCAAATCAGACTAACCAGGCAAATGCTGGTTTGCCTGCACACGTTAGTTTAAAATGTGGATGAGCATCCACGAAGAACAAAAAGTAATTTTTTTTAAGACGTATCATTGAGGAAGAAAAAAAAAATATGTTTTGAGAGTAATTCCGTGTAAAAATCTAAAAAAAACTTATATATTATTTCTCTAACCTGTTTTCAGTTACCACGTCAGAACGTCCTTATTTCTTTATCAAATTAAATGATTTACCCCAGGGACGTCATTTCAAGTTTTTCCAGGGGGGGGGGGCAAAGGGTCCAAACACAATGCAATTTCACCGAAAAACATCAAAAACCATGCCCACTTATATGTAAATACATTGATTTCTCAAAGCCAGGGGGGGGGGCAATTGACTCCCCCTGCCCCCCTAAATGACGGGCCTGATTTACCCCCTCATTTTAAAGCTTACCGTAACGGCTATGGACGAAAAATAGACACACTGTCTAAAAATTATTCGTTTAGGGTCAAAAAACCGTTTTTTGTTTTTATTTTTTATTACACATTACTTCAACGAGTAGCATCAGAAAGCTAAGAAGCAGAGGCGTGGTTGCAGGGTCGGACTGGGAATGAAATTCGGCGCGGGCATCCAGAGAAAACAGGCGCCTCTCCAATTATATTAATTAAAAATGACATTCGTTATTAATTAATTTTTAATTAATTTCAAGAAACATAATTAGTTGTTAAAATATTTCATAATTTATACATTAAGCTGAATAATTAATAGCATGGACTAATCAACTAGTTATTAAAAATAAATAATCTAAAAATGAATTTAAATAAAAACCTAATATTTTTAAAATTCAATACAGAGCATTATTTTCAACAAATATATTTCTTAAAAATAATTAATTTTATTTTTCCTTGAATAATAACATCGTTTTTTTTTTTTTTTTTTTTTTTTTTGTCTTGTCTATGACTTAGCCGAACTAGATAACTCCATGGATCCTTACAACTGCTTTTGCGATTTATTGGATGTTATCGTCATAAAGGTTTACAAGTGATGGCAATACACCAATTTCTCTCAGGTTCGCGCTTATTGCTGGACACTCAAAGATATGACAAGGTGTAAGCTGTGTATCTGGGTCTGGGCAATTACAACAGTTTCTGTACACCCTTCTATCCTCTCCGTCAATCTTCATGCCCCTGTGATGGCCGGTTCTCAGCCTGGTTATAGTTTTTGTTATTGATCGATTTGTATTTATTTCACAAAGCTAATAACATTGATCAGGGACTTGTAAAGCATTTTTTTTCTAAATTTTATTAAGCGACTTTAATATAAATTGCTAACTTACTTGTATCATATATAAAACTGACTAATTGTTTTACTGTTAGCGTTTAAAGATGGATAAATCAGCTCGTACACTACAGTTTTCTCGCAATTTCCCTAGGAAATGAATTTTGAAAGCGAAACTTAATTTTTATTACGTTCATTAAAAGTAATTGAAAAAAAGCTTTATTAAGTTCATTATTAGCAAGTAATCAGCACCTATTTAAGATGTTTACTTTTTGTAGTTTTTCACTGTCTTTTTTTTATTTTAATCATTGATCGCTAATCTTTTACAAAGGAGAGCCTACGTATCCTCTTGTCCCTCCTTCCAAGTTCATAGTAAACTCTACTTCAATATTGAAAAGGGAAGTAAAACTGCTTACAATTTTGGAACTTACACTCCGAGTCATCTTCAATGGCGGATTTGCCATGTCATAAATGTCGCAAGTGTTTGGAGCACCCATGATCGTAGTGGCCCCAAAGGAAATAAAAAATGCATTAGATAAATGTTTTACATTGTCCTGTGATAGACAAAGATTCCCTCAAAAAAGCATTGCGACGGGCCCGCAAGCCTGTAATTCCTCCACTAGTCATCTTGTAGATCACTGAAAATCGTGGCACATCTTAACCAAACATTATTCGACAAAAAAATTAAGCTTTGACCTAAGAATGATCAATATTGTTATTGGCGAGTAATATGTCTGCTATTGAAAAAAAAAATGGGGGGGGGGGGATTTAACTTAAATTGGGGAATGTAATTTTGACACTATGACATGGAACGAAAAAGGAAACTCAAATATTTTATTTATCTTGATCAAATATGTTCCAGTTATGTAATAATTGCCATGTTAATATCTCTGATAGAAATAGTTGCTGTTTATTATGTTATTCGCATCGGCACACAGGCACACATTAAATCTCGGTGAGACTTTAAAAGTACTAAAAGTATTACATACAAATTTTGAATCTCGAAAGGTGAAATAACAACTGAAATTACCAAAAAAGAAATAAAAGATGACTTAATAACCTCTATAGGCAGATCGTATTGGGTAAATAAGGAGAAAAATGTGTTACTAATTTGCATAATAGTCAAGGGCGTCTATAAGGGGGGGGGCAGGGGGCCTGGGCCCCTCCTAAAATCAAGAAGTAAAAGAAAAAGCATAATTTGATTGGCGTTCGTTTAAAAAAATTGAGATTTAAGCTCCAAAGCTACAGGGAAAAGCAGCCGAGCTAGAAGTGTCCAGCAAGTTTTAATATCTTCATTAGTGGTGAAATGAAAAAATGCATTCTCTCTAGTGCCGGATTTTTAAGGGGAAATTCGAAGCCTGTGTTCTGGGTGGACATTTCAGAGGGCAACAAGTTTAAGTGTGACTCAAAACACGGAATCAAAAGGCGATCATGACTCTCCTGACGGGGCCAAAGAGTTTCTAAAATCTCACTTTTAGATCTTTAGTTCTGGAAAAATTTCCAGGTGAGAGGACTTGATTCCCTCCGCTCTCCAATGTCACAAAAGAAAACTAAAAATTGTAAATTTCCGTAGCAGTGCTCCTTACCCGCCTCTTCTCTAATAATTTGATTAGCAATTTCGCGAATCCGGTCACTTTTTAACGTTTTTAAAGATAATTTGCAATTGTGTTTTTAGGTAACAGGGGCGACAAATAAGGGGGGCAAGAGGGACGGTTGCACTCCCAAATGTTTCCCGCAAAATAATAAAAAACAGGGACATTCAATTTATATTTTCCACAAATCAATGATGGGTGTGTGAACTGTGAACGCGATATAGGTTTTTATTCCATCAAACTCTAAAATGAATGCAAAAAGATTGAAACTCATTCTCTTGATGCGCGCAAAATAAATTTAAAAACTTTGTCAATTTTTAACAAAAGCTGATGAAACTCGAAACTTTTTCCTCTAGATTATTTCAAAGAGAAAGGAATCGGAAACACGTGTTTTCCAACTCTAACATAAGCACAACAGAACAAGAAAGGATTTTACTCTTTGACTGGATATTGATGAAAAGCAAAATTTTCTCTTGTTCTTGTCTCCAAGCATTGTAGATTAAAACTTAACCAAAAGTTAAAAACTAATTTCTACCATGCTGACAATAGCTCATAGCTTTTCTTGTAACGAGCTATAGCAGTGTTATAGCTCGTTACAAGAAAATTAAATCTTTGGACATAAAAACTTAAAGTGTTTTAATTACTCTAATTTTTCTTAGTATAAAATTATTTTTAAGACCTCTTTATGCCAACCAATAGGTATTTTATTTCATACTGAGGTATTTTATCTTTAAAAATCTCGCCCCCTCAAATAAAATGGTGAAATGCCGTCCCTGGTAGGAGAGCTCTTGAATGTCTCAATAAAAAGTTGTCACTATATTAACATAGTTACCAAAAAATGTATTTTTAAATTGAAAAATATTTAGGTCTGATGGGATTACCTTGAAGTTTCAAGGTTTTAGTGAAAACGATGATTAAAAAAATGTATAAATAATGTGTAAAGCAAAATAATTATTTGAGCGGAAAAATGGACCAATCTCGCCATTTCAAAGCGCTGTACTTCAATGTTTTTTACTATCAATATAATAATAAAAATCATTCTGCAAAATGAGTAAATATTCTAAAAATATGACTGACTAGCGAAAATGTGAGGTTTTTCATAACTATTTCTGGTAACCTAAAAGTTAAATTTTAGCTGAAATGCATTTTTTATCGATAGATTGCTCTTAAGTACTCCATTTTTGCACTTAAGTAATTATTTTGGCTTTACGCATAATTTATACATAAAAAAATCGTCGTTTTTACGAAAAACCTTGAAACTTCAAGTTAATTCCGGCGGACCTAAATATTTTTCAATTTCAAAACAAATTTTTTTGGTAACTATGTGAATACAGTGACAACTTTTTATCAACTTGAAATTTTGAATTTCCAAAAAAAAAATCGTGATACACCCTAATGTACATACGACTTAGAATTAATTGTACTTTTGAACACAAATCGTTGTAGTTTTTGAATTAAATTGACAAGATTAGAATAAGTATATCAACCAGTTTTAATATCTCGACAGCGGACATTAGTTACGATCTGCGACTGTCATTTGATATCTTAGTGGAAGAATCATATTGCGGTATCTCATAATATGACCTAAATTAAAACGTTTGCTAAATCATTTACCGATATGCTTCCCATTTACTTACATTTCTTCCAAAACGAAAAACATATTCATTTGAATTAAATAGGAAATTAAAAGTAAAACGTAATCATTTTTTTTTTTACCTACTTGATGAAGAAAAGAGCAACTTACATAAGATCCAAGGACAGGAAATCCACGTCCAAAATGCATGACGGAGAGAAGTTTGGTGTGGATGCCAAGGGCCAGGGGGGGGGGGGCATGGGGATCATGACTCCTCTCTTAAGCAGCTAAATATAGCCTAAAACTGCATTTTAGGGGCTTATAGTTAAAAAAAACCGCCAAACACCCGCGTTTTAGCGCGAAACTTGCACTGTGAGACTGCGACATCCCCCCTTTCCGAAAATGACCACCTCCTGAATCAGAAGCTGGATTCGCCCTTGGTGGATGCAGAGGTTACGACGGGAAAAACTTCCCTTTTCTTTCAACGAAAACGCCTTTCGTTCGTCCGCATGCCCTAAAGTTCCCGCGTTCCCGCTAAAAAATTTCACCCCCAGACCGAAACCCCCAGGAGATGTCTTTTCGTTTCTTCAATCAGTCGTCCTCGTCCAGTCTTATAGATTCTTTATACTCTCATTGCAATGGCTTCTTCGATTGCAGAAATTTCGCACATTCACACGAATAAATCATGTCCTGCATTTTTGCGTTTTTTCTTAATACTATAAAAAAGTATCAATGAACGAATGTGATATCCTTCGCCTTAGAATGTTAGAATTAAGGTAGTTAAATAAGCGAAATATGTTTTTTTTTTGGTAAAAATCTCCTATTCTAACTTTACTCCAATGTTAATGTTAATATATGGTATTAGCTTGTTCTTAGCGAACAAGAGAAAATTTAACATCTGATATTCAAAAAAAAAAAAAAAAGTAAATAAATAAATAAAAACTATTCAGTGGGGAAAAAATTCTATCCTTTGCGGGGGAGGGACTGCCCCAGTGTTTCTTTCAGGCATCTCTCTGGGGGGGGGGGGCACTGCCCTCCCGGAGAAAGTCAACTGCCCCCCCCCCCCGAGGAAAACTCAGTTTGTACTAATATTCAAAAAAATAAATTAATTACAGTAAGAAGAATAAAAAAATAAGCAATTAAATGTTGAACAAATAAATATAAAAGTATTAACGACAATTTTAAAACATACATCATGGGGATGGGGGGGGGGGGGGTTCATCAAAGGTAGCCTTCAATTGAATTCTAGAATGTCAATTTTAGGAAACTACTGGGGGGATTTGAACCCCTTCTTTTCCCTTGAAGTTATTTAAAATCGCCTACAGTTTTTTTGGGGGGGAAGGGGACTTTCAGGGAGAGTGCTGAGCTGCATCAATTTTCATAATGTTATAAAAGATAGTCTACAAAAGCGTTTTTAGGATATCAATTTTTCAAATATCAAACTCCATCCGTTTACACAGCGTCGTCAAAGATATGGCTTGAAATCGATTAATCATGACTTCAATTTCGAAAATGTTTTTGAAGAGAATATCAAATCGCATTCCTTTTCCTCTACTATTATCAAAGATTGTCGACAATTGAATTTTATAAATAAAATTATAAAGTTTTCGAGGGAGGGGGGTGCATCGAGACCCAATTCTTGTCTATTTTTTCTCAAACATGGCTTGTAATTGCATTTTCTGGTATTTCAATTTTAGAAAATTCTGTGAGGACAGTCTGCGGACCCGTTCCCTTTCCTTAACGTCTAAAATTGGTTTACTATTGGGCTTCCAGGACTTATATTTCGAAAATTTTAAGAAGGAAAATCCTAAATCCATCCTTTTCTCCAATTAATCAAAATGCATCAAAACTGCCTTTCAAGATTTCAATTTCAAAAATCTTTCCACGGTACCACACAATCTTCAATTTCGTTCAATTTCATTTTCCTGGGATTCTCTCTGCCAAACCCTGTCCATTTCTCTAATGTCACCAGAGATGACCAGCAGTTGTGGTATTAGTCTATCAATTTCAGAAACATTCTGGGAGCCTCCTCTCCTCTAAATCTAAAATTGACCTACAATTGTGTATCTAGAGCTTAAGTTTCGAACTGCATCTCTTACATAACTTCATCAAAGATCGTCTGTATTTGCGCATTTAGGGCTTCAATTTGAAAATTTTCCTGGAAGAGTGCTTCCAAATTCCCCTGACTCTTGTTAAATTTCGTAAAAAAATTCGTTTAGGACTTTAATTTCGAAAGTTTGCGAGGGAAAAAATCCTTTTATGCCCAGGATTTGATTAATCTTATTTCTATTTCTCTTCGTTTTAAAAACATGATCCATCCTATGCGTGCTCTTCATTCATTTGAGTAATAATCATTTTCTAATTTGAGAAACTGGATACACTCTTTGTTTCAGAACAAAGATCTATACAACTATGTGTTAAAAAAAATTGAGGGTCACCAAAACCTCATATCGCTCCCCACCCTTGTCAAGTATATTTGACTTCACGATAGACGACAGCATTGTTTCATTATGAATTATAATGGTCTCAGTTTTTCTATCTTTAGCCCTTTTATGGGAACGGAATAAGGAAATTATTTAAGGAAATTAAGTGTTTAAACCTTCCCAGGGAGCACATGGGGATTTATTTAGGGAAGAGTCAAGCCAATCATTAAGGCAAATTTAAAAATTGATAATTCAAAATGTTAAAGTTTTTATTGAGAGAAGGTGGTTTTCAATTTTTTTCGGAGGGGAGAGAGGTGGTCCACATCCACTCACTTGTCAACTACGGATTTAGCTTTTGGTTTTGTGGAGGGTCATTATCAAAAAAAAGGGGGGGGGTGCAATTTTAGTGCTCAAATGGGGGTTGGGCAAATTTGTCGAAAAAAGTCCCCGAAATGCAATTTTAGGCCAGCCCTATAATCCCTCCCCTCCGGATTCTCCAAGTGCCCCCCCCCCCCGGGAGAAAAATATCTGAAAGAAACACTGGACTGCCCTCCTGCCAAATCCTCTATTTGGTTCCATCTAGTCAACCATACAATTTCAGCCATTGGCGAAATCAATTTTAACTATTTGGGGGCCCTTAAAAAGCAGCGGGGCCTAGTCAGTAATCAGGCTCTGTAGACCAGGCCTCTCAGGCCTTTCTTTAAATCAGGTCGTGGGTGTAAAAACGTGCTGCGTTTAGTTATAGTTGGTAATTTCTAAAACCAATCTTTTCGTGTTTTCGATTTTAGTCTGTTTTTGGGCCCTATGGTCCTATGGCATCACCTTCAAAAAAAAGTCACACATTGTTTCCTTGGTCAGGTTAGGGGGCCCCAGATGTTTTTTACTTGAATGCAGATAAAGATTCAGCCCAAACTGTGGTCAATAAATAGCGCGACGAAAGTTCGGGAAAACTTGGGTCGGACGAAGCAAGGCCCCTTCGTTTTTTTATTTTATTTTATTTTTTTATTTTTACAGCTTGAAGCAGTTTTGGCGTTTTAAGTACAGAGAGCGCCTTAGGCGCCGAAGCTTGGGGTTTTACGTACGGAGAGCCCATAGGTGCCTTTGGTCGGTGAGAAGGGGGCCCCTTGAAGCTTTGGAAGCGCCTCCTCAGGGGCGCCGAAGTTTGAAGCAGTATTTGCGTTTTAAGAAAGGCGAGTGACTAGGAGACATCGGTCGGGGAGAAGGGCAATTGAAGCTTTGGAAGCGCCACCTCAGGGGCGCCGAAGTTTAAAGCAGTATTTGCGTTTTAAGAAAGGCGAGTGACTATGCGCCTTCGGTAGGGAAAAAGGGTACGCCCTCGGCGCGCCCCTTAAAGCTTCGGAAGCGCCTCCTCAGGGGCGTCGAAGCTTAAAGCAGTATTTGCGTTAAAAAAAGGCGAGTGACTAGGCGACATCGGTCGGGGAAAAGGGGGCGCCCCTTGAAGCTTTGAAAGCGCTTCCTCAAGGGCGCCGAAGCTTAAAGCAGAATTTGCGTTTTAAGAAAGGCGAGTGACTAAGGCGACATCGGTGGGAAGAAGGGGGCGCCATAGGCGCGTCCCTTGAAGCTTTGGAAGCGCCGAAGCTTGAAGCAGTATTTGCGTTAAAAGAAAGGCGAGTGACTAGGCGACATCGGTCCTTGAGAAGAGGGAGATTTCGGCGCGCCCCCCTGGAAACTTTGGAGGCTACCCCCCCCCCGGGGCCCCGAAGTTTGAAGCAGCATTGGCGTTTTTCGTACGGAGAGCGTATAGGCGCCTTCGGTCGGTGAGAAGGTGGCGCCGAAGCTTGAAGCAGTATTGGCGTTTTAAGTATGCAAAGCACCTATAGGCGCCCCTTGAAGCTTTGAAAGCGCCCCCTCAGGTGCCCCTGACTTGTTTAGGGAAACGCCTGGTCGTCTGGAGCAAGGCGACAAAAAAAAAAAAAAAAATCTATGGTTTTCAACAAACAAAAATTAATACAGAAAAAAAAGTTTGAAGTAAAAAAAAAAAAAACGTCGACGACTGTCGATCGGCGCTTTTCAGAGCGGCGCACCGGGAATTTGCCCGAATGCCCACATGACCAGTCCGACCCTGCGTGGTTGGATAGAGTGTTGTACTAGAAACTCGAAGATTGCAGGTTCGATCCTGCTACGAGTTTGGTCGCTTTTGATAGATTTTTGTCACGAACTTTTTTTTAAGAATATATAATATTGTTACAAATCCTGTAAATAGTTGTTGTTTTTACTGCCTTGCATCATTTTCTTTAGTTTTGTTTTATCTGACGTCATGTTGCAAAAGTATCTGAAGATATCACCTTTATCACTAGTATACCGGCCCTGTAACACTTTGTAGTTTTTATACTTGCCCTACATTTGATAAGCGTGAAGACATTTTCCCCGCTGAGTGTGTTTTTTTTTCTTCTTTTTAGAAATTTCATGAATGAATTGGAATACTCCAGATTTTGCTAGAAATGTCCTTGAGTGTATAAAAAGCTGGCCTTGAACACAAGTCAGTCAGTTTTTCTCAGATGGGTTTTCTGAGATGCTCGTTTTCGTTCGCTTGGGCGGATGGTTGTTTTGCTTTTGTAATTGCTTAATTACTGTTCACGTTAGATACGTGGTGCTGAGTTACTGTTGAGAGTACAGTGTACTGTTTGTTGCCTAATTGCTGATGTTTAGCAATTGTTTTCTGCTCTTATTGTAAATAGTGTAAGTACTTGTAAATAAATTTATAGTTACTTCCTCAAGATTGGAATGCTCATTTGAAGAAAGTTGAAGGTGCAACGGAATCGTTACAATTTTGGCACCCAACGTGGGGCATCTTCAAGGACTTTCTTGGAAATACCTGTGAATTCGGACTTTTCTTCCTAAGGACTTTTTGACTTCGGAATTTTATGGTGATTACTCGAGCAATGGAGGAACAACTGCAAAAACTCCTTGATGCGATCAACGCTGTTAAAAGTGACATGACTGCGAATCAAGAACAATTAAAAAATGACATGGCTGCGAATCAAGAACAATTAAAAAATGATCTGGCAACAAATCAAGAACAATTAAAGAGTGATTTAACCGCGAGCATAACTTCAAGTCAAGAAGAAATTAAGAGCGATCTAACGTCAATGAAAAGTTTGGTGGAAACTAAATTTACCAACATAGAAAATAAAGTGGAGGTTCTAGAAGAAAAAGTTGACAGCGTTGAGAACCGAATCACCACAGTAGAAAACCATATGGAAAAGAAAATTAAAGAACTTGAATCGAAATTATCAGCATCCTGCAACAACTCAAGTGACTGTGTAGCTGCAGCTGGAACTTTTCGTTCATCCATTAAACTGGCCACATTTGACGGGAAGACCTCGTGGAATATTTACAAGAAGCAGTTTCTCATCGTTGCAGAAGCAAACTCCTGGGACTCTTCCACGAAAGCCTGTCACCTCGCAGCCTCGCTGAGAGGGGATGCAGCCGACATACTACAGACCTTCCCAGAGGACAAGCACCGTGACTTCGAAGCCTTATCATCGGCCTTGGAGCTTCGCTTTGGCGAATCCTGCCAAAAAGAATTCAGCCAACTTCAGCTCAAATCCCGACTCCAGAGGGCTGGAGAGACTTTGCAAGTTTTTGCAGCAGACGTTGAGAGGCTTTCCCATCTCGCCTTCTCGGACTGTCCTTCGGGTGTTCGCGATAACCTGGCCCTGAACTACTTCATAGATGGAGTGCGAAATCCAGAAGTTCAGACGGCTCTCCGGATGGCGGACATTAAGGATCTTAAATCCGGTCTGGTTTACGCAATTAAGTTCGAGGCTGCACAGCAAATGTCCCGCAAGGATCGCCATTCGACCAGGGGCGTGGAAGTGAGTGCCCAAGATTTGAACTCAACTCGTCTCTCGGAGATTGAGCGACAAATCAAAGAGATGTCGGGGACCCTGAAGAAGATTGCGGCTCGCAAAGACCAAGGTGGACAAACACTGAAGTGCTGGAAATGTGGCGGTGAGGGCCACGTACGAAGGAATTGCGAAGCTCGCCAAGAAAAGAAGACGTCTCCCAAAGTTTTCCAGATTTCCCCAAGAAGTGGCGGCTGCAACGGACTCTTCATTTACGCTTATGTGAATGGGTTTCCCTGCGAAATGATTGTGGACACAGGAGCCAACGTTACCATTATTAAGACTGATGTGGCTCGTCAATTTGGACTCAAGATCTTATGGACGCCGCCCTGCGTTATTCTCCAAACTGTGACAGGTGACAAAATCGAGATTGAAGGAAAAGTGAACTTAGAAATAATGTTCGGGAGTGCCACTTACCATCACACGGCATTCGTCGCTGACATTACAGATCCCTTCATTCTCGGACTGGACTTTTTGAGAAAATTTGATTTTTCTATCGACTGTAAAAATAATGAGCTGCACTCGACGAGGGAAGACATAGTAATTTTCAATACCGAAAATAACTTAAAATCCACTCATCAAATAATAGCCCAAACTGATTCATTGATTCCCTCTAGATCAGAAGTACTAATACCTGGCTCCCTCAAGGAAAACAACAGCTTTAAATTCGGCCTCATTGAATATCCTAACCAGAGTAATAGCCCAAAAGGAGTACTAGTGGCATCTACACTTGTGGACCTTTCAAGGGATGCAGTTCCTGTGAGAGTCGCCAATGTAAGTGAAAGACCGAGGAATATTAAGAAAGGAGAAGTGTTGGCAACTTGTACTCCCGTAAACTGCATCATCAGAAGAATTGATTCCTCCGAGACTGTGTCTTCCGAATCCTTGACTTCGAAATTAATTGGGAGTGCACCATTATCGAAGGATCAAAGATACGCTGCGGAAAAATTGGTGGACAACTTCAAGCAGGTGTTTTCATCTACATCCGAAGACGTTGGTCGCACGAGTTTAACGCAACATAGGATCGACACTGGAGATCATCCCCCTATCAAGCAGCATCCAAGACGACTACCGTTCGCCAAGAAGGAAGAGGTTGAGATCCTCTTGAAAGAGATGCAGGAGAATAACGTCATCGAACCCTCATCCAGTCCTTGGGCATCCCCTATCGTCTTGGTCCGAAAGAAAGACGGCTCCACCAGATTTTGTGTTGATTACCGACGCCTGAATGACATCACCAAGAAGGACAGTTACCCTCTTCCACGGATCGATGACACTCTGGACACCCTTTCCGGACACCAGTGGTTTTCGACCCTGGATTTAAAGAGCGGCTACTGGCAGGTGGAGATACACCCCGACGACCGAGAGAAGACGGCGTTTACAACCGGACAAGGCTTGTGGCAGTTTAAAGTGATGCCCTTCGGCCTCTGCAATGCACCAGCCACTTTCGAGCGTCTTATGGAATCAGTGCTACGAGGACTCTCTTATGAATCCTGTCTTGTCTACTTGGACGACATTATCATCATAGGACGCAGTTTTGAGGAACATTTGGCTAATCTTAGGAAGGTGCTGCAAAAGCTTAAGGAAGCCAACCTGAAGTTAAGCCCGTCCAAATGTAATTTGTTCCGCCGTGAGGTGAACTACCTTGGTCACATTATCTCTTCCGAAGGTGTACGAACAGATCCAGATAAGGTATCAGCAGTGAAGAATTGGAGCCGCCCCGAAAATGTTCATCAGCTGCGAAGTTTCCTGGGGCTCTGCACGTACTACAGGAAGTTTGTGAAGGGTTTTTCCAATATTGCACGACCTTTGCATAAGCTGACGGAGAGCAAACAAAAATTTGAATGGTCCAAAGAATGCGAGGATGCATTTCTACAGCTGAAGGAGGCTTTAACATCAACGCCTATTCTCTCTTATCCTCAGCCTGAAAAATCCTTCATACTTGACACTGATGCGAGCCACGAGAGCGTTGGAGCTGTTTTATCTCAAGAAATAGACGGTAACGAACATGTCATCGCGTACTGGAGCAAATGCTTGTCCAAGTCGGAGCGAAATTATTGTGTCACGAGAAAGGAATTGCTCGCCATAGTTAAAGCTGTAGAACATTTCCATCATTACCTCTACGGCCGTAAATTCCTGCTCCGGACTGATCATGCCTCTTTAACTTGGCTTTTGAATTTCAAGAATCCAGAGGGCCAGGTAGCCAGGTGGATACAGCGGCTCCAGGAATATGACATCGAGATTAAGCACCGAAAAGGTTTGTCACACGGTAATGCTGACGCATTATCAAGAAGACCTTGTTCCGAGAACTGCCATTATTGCTCCCGAATTGAGAAACAGTACGGGACGACAATCCCTACTGCCTGTCAAGTTACTGCTACTTCATCATCTTCAGATCTAGATCCATGGG